>JAQZBX010026851.1:0-28699 GCA_029593785.1 Cabassous unicinctus
CAGCCCCGGGAAGAGAGGAACACAAGAAGCCTGAACCCTGGCAAACGTCGGCAGCTGTCCTGCTCCAACACGTGGCAATGAACTTTGGTGAGAAGAAACTTAATGTTTTATGGCCTGGTATCTGTGGACTTCGACCCCAAATAAATACCCTTTAGAAAGACCAACCCATTTTGGTATTTCACATTAGCACCCCTTTGGCTGACTAATACACCACACATCATAGATTAAAACAATGCCTAAGAAAACATCCCCAGGAAAGATTAATTTCACAGTTTATAAATTGTCCCTTTGCCTCTGGCTTAAGACATAAAACTTTAGAAATTTTAGAACAGAGGTGTCCACACGTGAAAGTGTGGACTCAACTGGTGTTGAGATATGAAAAGTAAGACTTTTGAGATTCAAGTAAATTTTCACTTATTCATGAGCCACTAAAAATCGCAAACTAACCTAAACCTTTATAATGCTTTTGCTTAATCAGAATTAAAATCTGAAGAAAAAGATGGTTCATGACTTGGCTAATTGTTTTTTCCCCTCAACAGTCACAGACAAATTCATATATACACATATGTAATACAGATAATCTCCACTAATATAGAAAATGCCTTTCAACTATATTATGACCCCACTATTTTCTAGAGCTGTGGTTCACAGCCTGAATGAGACCCCATGAGGACATGCAGCAAATCTGAAGGAAGAGGCTGGAAACTGCCCATCCATCCCCCAAAGTTAATCATATCTCTACAGCCCTGAAGGGAGCATCATTTAACTGGCAGGATCCTGCAGAAAGGGGAACATTAACCTCCAATTTGAAAAAGGTTGAACCTTCGTGTCTGAAACATTATCTAAGTTATCAAATTATTATTGGGAGAAATGTGGCCTTCTGTTGCCTTGAACAGGAGATGATTAGAACAGGGTTGAGATCCAAATAAGTGATGCTATAGCCACGTTTTACATGACTTAGTTTGCTGCCAGTGTTTGTAGTAGTCAGATTTAATTTTAGGGACACTGTGAAATGTAGTGTGCTGCACATAAAATATTAATGCAGCACATAATTGGGCAGTCCAAAATAACCAAGTATATGTAAACCGATAAACACTGACTTGGTGAAGTGTTCTGTCATTTATAGAACCCTCACAAAAAAAACAAATTATAATCCTATTCTAATTCAAACTTGCTCACACTTGCTCTGATGTTTCTTTTCAGTTGATACACATTACAGGGGCCCAGGCTTTTAATAAGAATAAGCCCTCTTCTTTGTGATAATACAGGATTAGATAAATTAACATGCCTGTCTAAGTTTGCCAAAGGGCTGCCAATGCAAAGTATCAGAAATGGGTTGACTTTTATAATGAGGATTTTATTCCGGGTTAAAGCGTACAGTTTCGAGGCCGTAAAATGTCCAAATCAAAGCACCATCAGAGATGCTTTCTCATCAAAGTCAGCTACTGGTGATCCTGGTGTCTTACCACATAGTGAAGCAAAATGGTGATCAGTCTTTGCTGAGGTCCCTGCCTTCCCCTCAAGGCTCATCATCTCCAGGAGCCCAGCTATGGGCAATCAGGCATAGGGTTTGTCGCTTACTGAGCCTCCTCTCTCAGTCTCAGCTATCTCCTTTCTTCCCAAGTTCACCCGTGGTCTATCGGGCATATGGCTGTCTCTTCAGCCTTGAGCCGCTCCATGGGCCCAGCCTCTTGGGGGCTTTGTGCTTAAGCTTTGGCTGCTAGCGATCCTCGAGTCCTCTCCCACATGGCAGGGTCAAAAAATGGCAGCTTCCTTTCTCGATGTATGTTTCCATTTCTACAAAGCTCCAGTAAGAGGGCAGAGACCCCATCTGAGTCATGCCTCACAATCTAATCAAAAGGACCCCACACCCACAGGAATGGATTAGTTCAAAAACATAATTTCAGGGGGTGGGGGAGGATTCACCAAATTCAAATTGTCACATCTGCCCATTGGGAAACAGCATAAAACTTTGCCCTGCAGCTTTTTCATGCATGGATCAGCTTAGGGAGCTTACACTCAGCATATATTCTTCTCACCTGATCTGTGTTGGATTATCACTGACCTATCAGGTAATTCAGGATTTTTTTTTCAAATTTTCTTATAAATAACTACTCTATGGGGCCAAAAGAAAGAGATTGACTATAAATAATAAAACGGCAGTGAGAAACTTACAAGCAAATACATTTTTCAACTAACTCACTTATTCTTTGGTCTGAAGACTATATGATAGGGAAGGATCATATTTACAACTTTAAAATATGCTAAGAAAACAAGATATTGTGGGCTGGCCTTGACAGTTTCAGAGATTTTTTTTCACTTGGAATGTTGCTCTTCTTGTAGGGATCAACTTTCTCATTGATTCCTGGTTTGATTCTTTACCATTTATCTAGGTCTTTTCTGCTATCCTCTTCAGATACACTTGGAGACTTGCCTTAGTAGGCTGTTTGCTTGGGGTTGAGAAAGTATATTTTAAAACGTTCCTCCTCCTGTCTGTTGTCTTCCCAGCACAAAAGGTAAAGCCTCCATTACCACATCATAAATGCTATGAAAATTAGAGCAAAGGATCAACTCCTCAAAAGTATATACCACTATGTCTGTGGTCCCTTGTTAACAACACAGTTCCATGTAGATCATAAACTGCTTAAGTTCTCACAGCAGCATGGTGTAATGGACAAATAAGCAGTTCTAGAGTTCAGAGCTACAGATTCCAATCCTGTCTTTGCTACATGTAAGCTGAAAATGTTTTGAGTTTTCCAAAGAGAAAAATTTATTCCTATTTTTCGAGTCCCAGAAATACCCCCCTTCCTTCTCAGCAGAAACCTTGCCTCATACTTCTTAGGGAAAATAAATCTCCCTCAGCTTCCTGCCTTCTTCATCTACTGACTCACTAAAATATGTACCTTTCCTGCCTCCTGCTCCCCTCTCTCAATGGAAGAAGTGACCTGTCTATAGCCTATCATCAATCTCTTGACCTTGGCCCTAGAACCCATTTCCATCAACCAACTACCTCCCTGTTCTGCAATATATGAAATGTATTTCTCTCAACAATTATTTTCCTATTAGAAATGTGAATATACTCTTGGTCTCTCTCTTATTTATAAAAACACATAACACATATCCCCATATAGCTATTTCTTCCTTCCATTTCACAATCATGTTTCTCAAAAGAGATGTCAATGCTCACCCTTCACCATTTTCCTCAATTCACTACAAACAGCTTTTACTCTCCATCACTCCACTCATACTGCTCCATCCAAAGTCACTGACCAAAAATTAATGGACACAGTAGATTTTTTCTTTTCCTTTGTCTTCCATGACATCACTTCTAGTTTCTATATACCTTTCTGGTACTCCTTTTCAGCCTCCTTTGCGGAAACCACTTTCTCTGCCTAAACCTTAGATATCAGGGTCTCCTGGGGTTCCATTCCAGTCCTGTAATCTTCTCCCTTTTCACACTCTTCTGGAAGGTCTCTTCTAATCTCCTACCTTCAAATATGTTGATAACTAACAAAACTTTGTGATTAGCCTGAATTCTTCTTCTGAGCAGCTAACCTCAATATATCTAACTGCCCACTGAACATCTCCACTTGGATGTTTACACACACCTCATCCTCAATTTATCTAAAACGGAACTTTTCTTCCTCTCCTATCCCACAAGCTTGCTCTTCCTAGAAGCCGTCTCTTTAGTTGGAGCACAGCAGCCTACACCATTGTCCATACTAGTCACCTGGGAACCAATTTTACTCCTCCTCCTTCTACCCACACATCAAATCAATCTCTAGGTCCTGGTATTACAATTTTCTTACTATCTCTAAAGTCCGATAACTTCTTTCCACCTGAATTATCTCGACTATCCTTTAGACCACCACCACTACTTAACTGGATTACTGTAACAGCCTCCTGTTTCCTCATTTTCACTTCTTTCTAAATCAGAGCTTGGCAAACCTATTGCCTACTGGCCAAATCAAGCCCTCTGCCTACTTTTTATAAATAAAGCTTTATTGGAA
This sequence comes from Cabassous unicinctus, assembly GCA_029593785.1. NCBI lineage: Eukaryota > Metazoa > Chordata > Mammalia > Cingulata > Chlamyphoridae > Cabassous > Cabassous unicinctus. Next base: position 4,011 of record JAQZBX010026851.1, read on the forward strand.
TAACAGCCCCATCCATTGATTTATATATTGTCTATAGCTGCTTTGTGCTACAATGGCAGGAGAAAGGGTCTTTGAGACAATGTGGCCCACACAGCTGAAAATATTTACTATCTTATCCTTTACAGACAAAGTTTGAAATATCCCGCTCTAAACCATTCTCTGTCCTTTCCAAAATAGAAATAATCTTTTTTGGTGCTACAGTGGCACCCTAATACTTAGAGAACAAGATTCAAACTTCCTAGCCTGTCAATTAAGGTGATTCAAAATTTGATATCCACCTCTTTTTCTCAGGTTCATCGCTATCGCCCATTTCACCCCATTCTCTAACCTCATTGAATATATTGTGCTCAGACTGACCCATGCTCAGTTATGCCTCAGAGCCTTGTACATGGTGTCCTTCTCCCTTGAAGTCTAGCCTCACTGCCCTCCTCTCTTTACGTTCTCTTTAGGATTCAAATCAAATGTCCCCAGCAGACTTTCCTTAGTGTCTCAGTGGCCAGAATTGTGTAACCTGCATATGGCTGAACTAATCACTGGCTGTGAATTATTCTTACATCAATCAGACCCATTAGAGATGAGGACTGCTTTCCAGAGACACAGGTTGCAAAGGAGGAAGTGAAAAAATTGCATTTCTGTTAGGATGGAAGATGGGGTGCGAGGATAGGAAATGGAAACTTTGTAGATGACCAGCAGTGTCTACTACAAATAGCAACCACCTGGGTATGACACAAAGATGAAATATTTAAATAGCTAAAATGTTTAAAATGTTTAACTAGTCAAGAATCTTGGCCTCTGCAACAATTATGGTCTAGATTTCCCTCATGCCTTTTATGTCTTAGCAAATAAGCAATAAATGTTAGCTATTTTTAATAATTATAATTGCATGGAAAAAGTATAAAAATATATACATCAAAATATTTAAAATAGTTTACTGAGAGGTTTGGTTATAGATGGTTTAAATATATAGTTTTATTTTTGCATATCTGGATTTTAAGCATGCTGTACTGAAATTACATTTTGTATGGAATAATAAAATAATTTAAAATTTTCTCTTTCTCCATCATAGATCATAAAGTTGTCTGTGTTACAGTTTTGTCAGTATAATTTATTAATGTTAATTTATGTTTTTCTCCCCAAGTTTTTCCTTTCCTCTATTTCACATAGGTAGCCAGGCCCTGAGGATTTCCTTGCTTATGATATATTTGTAGATCTCAAACAGAAACTACTCAAAGACAAAAGCTCTTCCTGTTTTGTTTTGTTTTGTTTTTGCAAAAATCAAAATTCATTTCAGAGATGATGTTCATCTCCTATACAGGGAGGGGAGAAGGAAGATTGTCTTTGTCTTTGAGGGCTACAGGAAAAGAGAATCTATTCTTATAGCAGTGAAAAAGACAGAAGCCTAGAAGTCTCACACAGCAGAGACGCTCGCCATACTCTATGGCGTAACTTCTTGGGAGGCCCCAACAAGGAGGTTTTATGACATGCCCCCTGCCTCCAAGAAAAGGAGACTTTGGACACAGGCTCCTATTCTGAGCACAAGGGCCTACACTTTAAGCTTGACACAGGAGCAGTGGGCCCTGAAACCACAGGGTATTGGGTCACCAGGCACAGGGGCATGTCAGTACTAACCAGTGTGGACCTATAACTGATGATCAGAGGGTTTACTGTGCTTTGGCATTAGATAAGACAGTGATATATAACTACATGTCTGTATGGGCAGTGTTAATGCCAATAATGTCTGAGATTGAACTTCACCTTGACCAGATGTGAGTTCAAAGTCACATTTAATTTGATTTAAATAAAATAAAATAAAATTATTTCTTGCACATCAGATTTTGTGAATTAAAAAGGAATTCCTTTCACTGACGAAAAAAAATTGAAACATGGTCATAGTATTTTAGAGGAGGGACAAAACTAAGAGGTAAATTGGTTCAACCCATTTTTTTTTAAGGATAGGGAATCTGATTTCAAGAGCGGATAAACTCGTGCCCATGGTCACGCAGCTTAAGACTGGCACAGCTAGGGCTGGAGCTAAAGCATCCTGACTACCATTCAAGTCAGCTTCTGCAAAGCTCTAAGACTAAATGTGTTTCTTTGCAAAAGAATTATTCACTTCTCAAATCAAATTTGCTCAAAGTAGATTTTAATTTTCTGTCCTCACACTGTTAATGGCAAAAGCAATCTCTCATTGCATTACATAACGAATGTGGGATTTGCAGACATCAGAAGATCGCATCACAAAGATGTCATAGGAAGGAAAGGATATCATTGAAACCTTTTCATTCTGTCGCCAGTTCATTTTTCCCTCCCAGCATCAAATGACCTCTTGGGAGGTGTGGTGTGTTCACTGGCTGAGCCTACAGGAGCCAGACACCTTTGCTTTCTATTCTAGGATCTGACACAGACTCCCTCAGTGACCTCGGCCAGCCCCTTCACTGTGCCACCATGATCATCCTGAACTCCAAGATGAGTGTCATAATACTGCCTGCAGAAAGGTGGCCCCGTGCTGAGAGGTATCAAAAGCAATCACGGAGATTGGTGCACATCTTTTTTTCAGTGTTTAAACTAGAAATATCAGAAAGAGACATTTGTCCCATCTTCTGCTTTTTGGGTAATCAATTCAAAGTCTCTGTTTTCAAAGACCTTGTATGTTGCAACAACCATCCAGACGTATTCCATTTCATGCCAGACCATGTATCTGATTCATACACAGATTGTATAGTATCTATTGGATAGAGTGAAGTACAGATTTATTTCTGTTATTTCATAAAGCAGAGCTAAGAGGATGGGTTTCAAGGTATTAGCAGAATTTGCTTTAATGTGAAGAAGAGATATCTAATATTTAGGTCAGTATTAGCCACAGTATGTTTCTCAATACACCAGAAACACTAGTCCCCTCAGATGCCCTGGGAAGAGTCTTAACTTGGAAAATTTTGCATGACATATCACTTTTTTAGAAAGTCACAATGCTCATGAAATTATCCGGTGCTCTAAAGGCTGTATGATTAAAAAAAAAAAAAAAACCTGTATAACTTTGTTGGACCCAGAACTTTGCAAACTTCTTTAACCATAGATCACACATTTCCTGGAGCATGAATTAACTATATCAAAGAACTGGTCCTCAGAAAACACTCATTTTGAAAAATGCTGGATTGAAAAAGACTTTCTCAAAAAGGGGGGAGTTCTTTGTCACTAAAGTTCAAGCATGATGTATGGCCAGCTGCCAGGAAGTTTCAGGGGATTTCTGCATTGTGTGGTCTAATAGACTAGATGACTTCTAAGATCTCTTGCAATTCCTAAGATTCGATGAATCCCCCATTAAGTCAATAGCACTTTTGAGTTCCTTTTGTGACTTTCATGAGATACAAAGAGTAGTTTCTTTTGCGTGTACCATTAGACGCAAATGCCAAGAACTGTACCGAACAGGCACCTTAGATTCTTTATCTCATTTCTTCTGTGAACAGAAAGTATTATAATCCCCACTTTACAGGTGAAAAAGAAACTGAATCAAAATGTTTAAATGAATTGCCCAAGGACACACAGCTAAATAAATGGTATATCAAGGATGGGAACCCAAGTCTGTGCATTTTCTTGTATGTAGTAGTACTTCTATAAATCATATCATAAATCAGGTCTCAAAATGTCATAGGAGATATGCTTGGTCCTGGAGTCCCAAGGACTCAAAGGTATAAGATATTTTTTATATTAGCCTCTGTAGTCATTAATAATATTGAAATAATGCATGGCTGATAACATCAACTACCTTTTTATTCCAATGATTTCTTACCTCTGGACATTAGCAAAGAGGAGACCACTACTTATTTTTGATTCATGGCCTTTGCACATGCTGTTATCAGCTTCCAGAGTGCTTTCTACAGAGATCTTGTTCATTTGTTGGGTCTCAGTTCTCATCCCGTCATTTCAGGCCAGACTATCTGACCCAACTGTGATGCTTCTCCTTCTGTGCACATGGTAGGAATGGACTTCCTGAGTCCGTTGGAATCAGGTGCAGCCATGGGGTTAGCGCTTGCCAATTTGTTGTGAACAGAAGTGATGTGTGTCACTTCCTGACAGGCACATCTAGTTGCAAGACCCTCCAGAAGTTTCTCGTGTTCCTCATGACAACCAGCAATGTTTGACATGGTGGCAGCTGCATTAACATGGACCACAAAATGTCCCAAGGAGCAGAACCCCCTGCTGACCCATGATGGACATGCAACATGAATAAAAACTGTTCAAGGCTCTGGATTTTGGGGGTTTGGGGGGGATCAAATTATGTACCTCAAAAATAGACACTGTATGCTAACATCAGCACTGGGGAGATATGCCTATTTCTCAAGGAAAAATGCTGTTTCTATATAAATCACTCTGGAATAGTCCTAGACAGCATTCGAAACTTGCAAGATGAAGCCCAAAACTTTGGAAGGATGCAGCCTCTGAAGGCACCTGGCCTTTCTCACTCTCATGGTCCAGTATGTCATAGCTGGCCCCCTTTTAGGGCCAACTTACCACCATCTTCTTTATTCTTTTAATGGGGCCATGTATCTTCAAAATTCTAACTAAGTTTATTTCTTCCAGAATCAACACCTTCCAGAACAAGATATTAGTCATGCAGGGATTTCAGCCAGTTCTAACCACAGAGGACCTGTCTTTCCTCAACCTCAACAGAATAGCCAGAGAGGTTTACCCCATGTCAGGCAGGGACTACTGCCCTAACCAGCAGGAACTAACTACAAAAGAATGATTGTCACCCTTCAGCACCCCCTTAAGATTAAGGGTATGAACTCTCTGAGGGGGGAGTTGAGGCAGGTTAGCCAGGGAAACAAGGAGAAGACAAGCCACAACATGGTCAGCAGACAACATGGCCAACAGACAACACGGCTGCAAGACCTTGCTGAGACCTTGAGTTTAAACTTGAGGTCCCAGTTTCTCTTTCCAGGACCTCCCCTTGGCCCTGGATATTCCAAACAGGCCTCACCATTGGCCCCCACCATTGGTGGGATAACCAATAACAGCTGGGGCTTCTCCCTTTAGCATTAGCAAGGAGAAGGAATAATTAACAGTTTAAAAGGTGACCACACAAGGCAGAGCTCACTCACTCTGCCTAGAGGAGCCTGCACTAAATCTCAGTGTGTATTTCCGTCCTTCTCTCCCATTTCTCATTAAATTGTGTTCTTTCCCCCCATTTCCCAATAACTTCTTTTTACTAGCCTAACTAAAAAAAAAAAAAAGGCATTGTGATGGTTAAGTTCACATGTCCACTTGGCTAGGTTATGGTGTCCAATTGTTTGGTCAAGCAAGCATTGGCTCAATTTTAACAATGAAGACATTTTGTGGTCTTAAATCATCAGTAAGTGGGTTGCATCTATGGCTGATTACATGTACAACCAACTGTGGTCTTCAACAATGAGAGACATCTCATCCAAGTTGAAGTTGAAGATGAAGGCCTTAAAAGAAGTGATGATTTTAGCAGTCAAGAGAGAATTTCCATCACTACTTCATCTAGCCAACTTCTCTTGGGGATTTCACCAAAAACTTTCATCGGCATTCCCAGCTTGCAGCCTGCCCTATGGAATTTGGACTTGCCCATCCCCACAGTCATATGAGCCAATTCCTATCAAAAATCTCATAATATTTACATAATACACACAGACACAGACACACGTATATATATCATGTCGGTTCTGTTTCTCCAGAGAACCCTGACTAATACAGGTGTGTTCTTAATCTTAATCCACATGCTTTATCACATGAAACCATTTGTAAATATTATCTTTGAATATGTTGAGATGAGTCAGGATATGGACTCATTTGTGAATAGGATCTTGGAAGGTCTTATTTAGGTGTGACCAATTGAATCAGGTTGGGTCTCAATATGTAATACTGGAGGCCTTATAAAGCAAAGGCCACAGTAAGGACCCAGAAGCTGGAAGTCAGTGGAAACTAGAAGAGCAGTCATAGGAAAGAGACTGATCACTATGTGACAGGAGGTAGAAGTGCATACCAAGGAACCCCAGGGAAGTTGGCAAGTCAGCACCAGAATGCTACAGACTTTGGGGAGAAAGCATAGACTTGTTGACACCTTGATTTTGGACTTCTAACCTTCCAAACCATAAGCCAATACATTCCTATTGTAAGCCAATCCACTGCATGGCATTTGTCATAGCGATCTGGCAAATTAAATAGGGGTCATTGCATAACCTAGCCAAGTGCTGCTCAAAATGTAGATGCATAAAAATCACCTGGAGAGCTCCTTCCCCAGAGATATTCAGTAGATCTTACATCTTTAGACCAAATTTCTAGCAGATCTTTGGAAATTCAGATTTCTAAAAAGGTTCCCAAGTAATACTGATGTTCCCCACCATCAGACCACACCTCGAGTAGCACTGAGCCTGCCAATCCTGACACACACATCCTCTAATCGAAAATCGCTACTTCACCATTCATTCCCCAAGCAGACTCTATCTCATCACCATGTTCACTGGCTCCATATCACTTACACAAAAACTGTTAATTGTCTGTTTACTGACATCTGGGTTCCCCATTATGATCCATACTCCATGCAAATTGAGACTTCATCTTATTTTACTCTTGTATCCCCAAAACACTGAACAGTGCCTGAAATCAGGAATTGAATAAAGGAATGAATGAATCATTCAGAAGTGTGTTTTGAACCTCCACTATGCATCAAACCCTGTTCAGCCCTAATCTCTCAATATCTTCTTTGGATAGTGAGACACTGACAGGAATATGTAGCTAAATGAAGCCTCAACTGCATCCATCAACCACTTCATAGGTGCAGAGCCATTTGAAGGGCCACCAGTAAAGGATGCTGTAGCCCAAGCACCGCCTTCCACTCTCCTGACTCCAGAGCCATGAAGGCAAACGGAGCCGCAGGCCAGGACTGCAGGACAAAGGTGGACTTTTCTTATTTTCCTTCCTGTGTTCTCTGCAGCAGGGACAAGTGTTTGAGATAAAAGTGCTCAAAATCAGCATGAAAGGGCTCCTCAGTGAACCAAGTCCCCGGAGAGCCCAATCTGTATTTAAATTACATGCAAACTTCATGAGTTCCATAGAATAAACTTCAACCCATTATCTTCACATTATCTCCTGCCTGGGAAATAGATCCATACTGGGTGTTGGGGAAGATGGTTGAGGAGAGATCAGCATTAGAGAGCACGGGCAGCACCACAGCCAGGCCCTCAGTCATTACCACTTCCGGGTCCTCCTATTTCACAGACAGACTTCTCCTGATACTTGGGGTAGGCAAAGATAACACCATAGCTCATACCAATGGCTCATTGCATTTTCCTGCAGGTTGCTCACTCATTTCCTAGAACTAATGGGGAAAGAGTAGTTTGAGCATCTACTCCATGCTGAAACTATTTGGAAAACTTGGAATTGCTCCAAGAGATACTTAAAATGAGACTCAGATTTATGGATAATGATTTGTTTAGGGTTTGCTTTTAAATACTCTGTTCCCCTTTACCTATAACCTCCAAAAACATGGGGAGCAGCAGAGAGAGAAGAAATACTATTGACCACGAGTTGTTAATTGTTGAAGCAAGGTAGATAGATGGGGGTTAATTATAAAATTCTCTCTACACTTGTGTATGTTTGGACATTTCCATACTAAAAAGTTTTAATAAATGAGATTTTTATTCCAGTGTGTCATAAAGAGAAAAAAAATCGCTGTACAACTTACTAGATAGGAAATCAAGCAGATGCCACAATAACAACGTCAGCCTCATGTGGTTCCTGGGATGGAAGTATACGGGTATATTTTGACATCATTTACACTCTCTATAGCAACATAGTATAAAGGAGTAAAAGTATATTCTCAACAATTGTCACTGTGAGAAGAAATACATTTGTAAAGATGTGAAGTTTTTTTTTTAGAGCAAAATAGAAGGTGTTTCCTATGTTGTAAGTATTTTACATGCTCCTGCCATTTAAGCAAGATTTTCCTTTTTCCCTTCTGCAATAAGTTTGGTGATGAAAATTTGTACCTGGACTTTGGAAAGATACATGGAAATTGTGTTGCTCTGAATTCTCATTTAAAATAACTAATAATGTAAATATGATCACAAAAATTTAATATCCACTGCAACTTTTAGTGGAACTAATTCTAACTGAAACTCTGACAGTGATGTTACATTTTTAAGAAAAGCTTAAGCTGAAAGAAAAAAAATACTCAGGGAAACAAGTGATAAATAGATGTCGCAAATTAACTTCATGGTACTGATTGCGTGCCCACCCTAAGCTATCCAGACTCTGTCCATGGTAGAAGGAGAGAGTTACCATAAATTTGTAGGATTGACCATCATAACTGTTTTGCATGCAGTGAAGAGAGCGAGAGTGATGAAAGTAGCTGGTCTTGGGAGTCAGACAGACCTAGGTTGGAATTCTAGCTCTCTCTTCCTAGCTGTGCAACCTTGGATGGTTTACTCACCTCCGTAAATCACATCTGTGAAACAGGGAATGATATTACCGCTTCATATCACTGAATTATGGTAAAGTATTGATCATGGGGAGAATCTATGCTTTGAGAGGGGAGAAGATTATTCAGGAGAAACTTTGCAGGGCAGCCTGTCCTCAGGAGGGGAGGGGACGCAGTGGGGATGAGGAAGAAAAAATAAGAAACTAGGAAGGCAGTGGGAAAGTTTACATTCTTTTACTTCCAGAGGAAGAGTAGCCAAGAGCAAAGAAAGACCCAGTCAAGTTCCAGTTCTTGGTTGAATCTGTAGGGGGCCCTAGCAAGATGCTGCTGTATGGTAATTGCTTATAAGTCATCGCATGGCAAAACGAAGTAAGCCATATTGAGGGGTGGCACCAGAGGCTATTTAGCTCCACCTGGGAAACATCTGAGGAGGAGTTGGGGAGTGCCAAAAAGGGGAAGAAAATGAGCTCTGTATTAAAGGCTTAATTTCAGCCTATGCATCTAAGAGAAAGGTTGATATGCCATTTACATGTTACTATTTCCACTGACAGTGATTAGTCAGTGCTGGTAATAAAGTCACATTCTATTGTTGAGTCTGTACCACTGTTACTCCTGAGAAGGAAATGCTGAGATCGGGAACTCAGAGCTAGGGAAAGAAGACACTCATTCCCCTGGTGCCCTGTGAAGGATTTCAGAACAATTTAAAGGATTGAGTGAAGAGGTGGATAGTGCAGGTTTTCAACAAATCCTACTTTGCAGAGTGGTTAAATTAAATAAGATATTGTATATGAGGTACCTGGAATGTAATTGGCTTCAACAAATGATAGTCAATATGGCTGCCGTTATTATTGTTGATGGCGTTACTATTATTACTAGTACTACTGCTATGCTCTCAATCAGGTGTAGACTTGTCCCTGCATATAGGCTACTCTTGCCTTCCATCAAACATAATGCTGACTTTCAGCATCTCCTCACAGCCTGCAAAAGTAACCTACATACACCAAAACCATTTGGGAGCAATGCAGAATTTACCAAGGACATGGCAAGTGAAAGGCTTCCCATCACATTACTGATGGTGGAATCGGAAAAAGATTATACAGACTTGTCAGTTTTCCCCATCTAGTCTTTTCTCACCAATCAGCTGTCTCTGCCTCAGCCTTTCCCTGAGCTCTGATCTGCCCACTAATTTATTTTTCTCTCTCCAATGATCCCCTTTGCTTGCTCCGTTTACTATGCAGAACAAATTCTCAAAATCCAAGCTTCTGCCTTAATTTGCATATCACATCCAGCAACAAAGCAAGAGTCTTTAGAGGAGGGACTTTCTTCAAAAGAAGTGGGTAATTTAAAATAGCATGTTTGGTATCATACCATCATCATCATCACATTTAGTTCAAACCTCACCATAGTAATCACTCAATCTCTCAGTGATTTTTTTTTTCATTCCCTATTCTGTTCTATCCTCAGCAGCAACATTTTCCTCTCCAAATCCTATCCCAAGCACCGTTTTGTTCTAGGTTTATTACATTAGTCTCATGCTGTCTTCAACCATCAGTCCTATGGATCAACCTCCCCTAGACCCAGGATGTCAAGTAGTCAATCTAGAAATTCAATCTGTCTTTAGCTGCTGCTAGAAAAAAAAGACAAGGAAAGAAAATTTGGTGAAGGAATTAAGTATCTGCCAAACGTCAGACCAGACTCAAAGTAAATGCTAATGATTTTCTCAATTTCTAAATGATGACGAGCCACTAGGTGGTTCTGCAAGTAAAGATATCTGCACCAAGGCTCACGTACACCAGCACATACATGTACACAGGTGTGCAGAATGGAAAAGGCTACCGTGAAAGCCACGGTTGCAGGCTTCAGAGGGTTAAAAAGGCTGGAGCTCATCTGAATAAATAAGCACTATCCTATGATATAATGTTCTCTAATCCATGCTAACTCAGCGTTTATTGAGATTCATCAAAACACAATATCTTTCTCCTCGAGTTTCCCTTTCCTCTCCCACTAAAGAAGATTTAACTTGAAGCAGAAGAGGAAGAAAAGGAAAAATGAGAACAGACATAACCCAGTCAAAAAACCTGGATTTATAGAGTTCAACCTTGAAAATATTTTTGTAAAACATCAAGCATGTGAATTAAAGCTCCCACTAGGCAGCTATAACTTATACAGCAAGCCCTCGGCACATAATCTGAGCACACTGTGATACTGATAGCAAGGGGATCGTCTTCTCAGGAAACCAGACCCTTTTTGCCAGGGCCAGGGGATGGGAAAGAAGTCCTTTGTACGGAGTGGGGTGTTTCCTATTTAATGGAGATTTGAGAATATACAGAACAAGAAAATACCTAAGAAGAAAAGAAGGTAGCTACCAACCAGAGTGTAAATATGACTCCATGAAAAGCAGAGTTGGCCCAAAACAGTGGCCTTATCATGGGTCTAAAATTCCAGGCAAACCAAGTAAAAGAGAATGAAAATACAATTCACTGGGAGGCTTTTGATATTTTTCAAGCTAATTCTTATATTCCCTTAGGTTTTAATTGAACAATCCATTTTATTTTAGAGAAATAGTAAAAAATATTATCTCCAAAATAATATTTTTAATTTCATGTTTTATTGCAGGAAAAAGGATTCACACATTTACCTCTGAAAATTTCTACTATATTTTCCAGTTTGCCTGAGTCAAGTTACACTGCCCTAAAAAGAATCTGCTCAACACCTGAGCTTTGGATAAAAAGTATGAAGTTTGGCTGAAAGGCTGCATTTACTTATAATACAGCATAGAACCCAATGCTCTCTCCCACTCCTAATCTCTACCCCCTAAAGACACACATCCATATAGAAATGGTGGGGAATATCTAAAATTAAAAGTCCAGGTAGACTCAAATGCTACCAGTTGAATTCCTGCAGACAGTAACAATTTGAAGCATCCCCTGAAGTTGGAGAACCCTATTTTCTGATGCCATGATTGAATGGCTTGATAATGAATTCTTCTTTGAGTGGCATTCAAGCTATTTTTAAGCATGGTCTTCAAAAGACTGAAATTACTCTCATTCTGATCTGATCAATTATTCTCTTACGATGAGTTCTGTGGAACATAGTGTCACATTATTGTCTACTTTGGGTTTGCACTTTTCTGTTGCTCTCTGCTTGATTCTTTTCTCAAAGGAAGGGAAAGTTCACAGTTCTGTAGAATCAACACACAAAAGGAACCAAGGTAACGAGGAAAGAGCACCAAACCAGGAGTCCAAAGTCCTGGATTCTGGGTTATATTCTGGTATTGACTCAATTGCATTATTCTCAGTACACAATTTGTATCACTGAAGGGGTAAAGACACTTTGCTTTTTTTTTTTTTTTAAGATTTATTGTATTTATCTATTTCTCCCCTCCCCCTCATTGTTTGCACTTTGCTGTGTCTTTAGGAGGAACCGGGCACTGAGCCGGTGACCTCCAATGTGGGAGGGAGACACCTAATCACTTGAGCCACCTCCGTCCCCTGCTTTGTTGTGTCTCTCATGTTTTTTCTTCTTGTATCCCTTGTTGCGTCATCTTGTCACATCAGCTCGCCGCGCCTGCCCATCACATCAGCTCGCTGTCTTGCTCATTTTCTTTGGGAGGCACCAGGAACCTCTGCTCCTTGCTTTGTTGTGTCTCTCATTATGTTTTTTTCTTCTTGTGTCTCTTGTTGCATCAGCTTGCCATACCTGCCCATCATGCCAGCTCACTCTCTTCTGTAGGAGGCACCAGGAACCAAACCGTGGACCTCCCATGTGGTAGGTAGGAGCTCAGTAGCCTGAGCCATGTCCATTTCCTGCCTGCCTTTTTTTTTTTTAAGAGCAAAGTTACTGTCACAAAGCAGATATCATGAAATGGCAGCCAATGAACTCTACCAACTATCAAAAGAAAGAGTAACCAATAATAATCAATAATAAATGCAATGAGTTTATTGAAGAGAAACTGCTCCAGCAGGGAGATCTCAAACCAAAGTAAGAGTCTCAAAGGGTTAGTAAGTTACATTGGCTTATAAAGGCAATTAGGGGATTTCCAAAGGGAAAGGTAGAATAATTGGCTGACATATAAATTTCTTATTATAAAGGACAGTCTTCCAAAGCAGGGAATGATCGTAGATTGGTTATTTTAGGAGGCTGGTCTATTTCTGATAGGTTATCTCCACTAGACTGAAACCAGCTTATTTTTTTATTGTTGCTTAAACAGCAAGTTTACAGTCTGTTTTTTTTTTTTTTGAAAGCTCCCATTTTTATTTTTACCTCTTTAGAAAGTCATTGTTACTTCTTGGAAAAAGGGTTGCTCCTGGCAGTGCCAATGTAGGCAGCCAATTTATTTTATATAACACTGTCCTAATGAATTTGGCCAACAAATATGTTAATTTTTAATTAGGAAATTCCATGTAAAATGCAGATTTACAGATTCTCTTGAAAATTTATCAGCTGTTACAAAAATCAGCCAGCATTTGTGCTTATCAAGAACAGCTGCTTGTCAGGGAGCACAGGCTCTCCAATGTGCCGCATGCTCACCACTCACAATGATGCGTGTGCACTTAACTCACCTGCCTGGAAGGTGAATTAATCCATTTGAGTTTGCTATCCCTAGTCTAGAAGAGGTAAAGGTCGATAACAAGGGATTCCAAGTAACAAAGAGCACAGAGAAGGCATAGACACACATCACAAGTTGAAGGCTTGAACATAGAAGCACATTTACAAACGGATCACAGCTTCCCATTAGCTAGGCAGTCTCTCCCTTCACTGCTGTATATACAATAGATAAATAAATAGCACGAATACATGTGATATATATTTAGATTGCACATTAGACTTTAAAATCTGTGCCTAACTGAATGCATTAGCCCGTGTTTTCTGTTTATGTCTCCACGATGCCATGGAAACACAGTACGGCATTGTAATGGGTCTCTCCTGGCAATAAATAAACAAAGTCTTTGTCTATTCATGTTTCAATTTCTTTTTTTATGTAATTTACAATTTCAAAAAGGAAAATAGATGGGATTTTTTTTTCTTGCCTCCTGCACCTTCCAGTTTCCTCTCTTGCAAAGTACATCTGCAAGAAATGCAAAATGCACCTTCTAGTGGTTACTGAAATCCAGATCCGCATCATCACACTCAGAGAACAGGATTCTCACAGCTGGACTCATCTTTTTCCTTTATAAAATGTCATGATAATTAAACTCTATAATGAGGGTCTTTAAGCATTTCAGTCTAACCCAAAGGGCTTTTACTATGGTTGTTTAGGTTGAAAGCTGATAAAACAGACTTAAAGTCTGGTGGGTTTCTTGCTCCACCCCCAGCCCCTCCACCTCCACCTTCAGTCTAAAAGGCAATATCAAGTGCATATTTATAGAGAGAGCAACAACATTTGCCGCCCTTAAATGGCTCCGTGGTGGCACGGACACGCTCGCGCCTCGCCGGCTCCACAGCGTGTGGGAGCAGACGAGTCCCTCACTACCATCGCCCTAATGTGCAGGGGCAAGGTGAAACCCGAGGCTCAAAGTGCTGGGAGAACAATGTATCACAGGACAGCACTCTGCCATCTGGCACCTGCTGTCCCCTGCTGAAGTGAATCCCATCTCCGAGAGATGCCGAGCAGTAACATGAGAATTGGAAAGGCAGATTATGATCTGCATGGAGAGGCGAGGAGGGCAGATTTAATTAGGTTGCTCAAATCTGAAGAGGCTCCTGAACCCAAATGCAGTGACCTCAGCTATAGGGGGAAGGAGAGCTGGGCAGGCCAGGTGCTTCTTCTCCAGAAAGCCGTCAGGGTGAGTTCCTGCAGGAACCTTTGCTTTCTGACTTGGGAGCCTCGCATCCCAGGGCCTGGCAATCCAGCTGGCAGGATTCACTGCCTTGGGAAGCTCCGCTGCGCCCCAACCACAGATTACATGTGGTAAACCTCCGGGCCAGGATCTAGCAAGCGATGTCTATTTTCATTAGTCATGAAAAGCCATCTGCGACTAGATTTCAAAGCATTCAGAAAATAGATCTGTCATAGCATCTACCCAAGAAAGAGCATTTTTCATGTAGAATTTAAGTGTTGGCCCTATAGTCAGAAACCAAAGTACCACATAATTACAGGTGCCCCCAGAAATGCCTTCATTAGGTAACAATCCAGTGCTGTCATTTGTTTTTCTAAAATAGTATATAATCACCTGTCCATCTGAACTCTGTTTCCAGATCTTCTGTAAAAGAACAATGATGATAATAGCAACAATGTTACCATATGACTTTATCAGGTATATAACTGAGACCGTTAGTATTAATATTTCATCCTCACAGATAAAGCAATGATTAAAGAAGGTAAATAATGTGTCCAAGTTCACAAAGCTAATAGGTAGCTGAGCTGCAGCGAAAACCAGCTCACCGGACTATATTTTTTCTACCCATGTCTACTGAGTGCCTATCATGAGTGGCAGAGTAGAGAATGTTTTCTCCATGTGGTACCTAATAAATTACTGCCATGAACTCAGGTCCAGGAAAACATTTGTCTCAACTTTGAATTTCTGTGATTCATTTCATCCCAAAATGAAATCTCCATAAGACTGTTTTTCTTTTCTGTCTTAGGTCCCCAGAGGAAGAGTCAAATTTATGCCAAGTTTTAGTTGTCTGCACCTCTTCCTTTTGCGGGCAATTTTGTTGTTTTGTTTTACTTTTTGTTTGTTTGTTTGTTTGTTTGTGTGTAACATCCCTTGCTCTGCTTCACTCAGATGATTAATCTTATTTTAAGCCTGATGTTTTTTTCTGTGCATCATGTTTCTCTAAGAAGCTACTCCAAATCCTTTACAAACTGGTAAGAGATAAATATAGGCATTTTTGCTTTATTGCCATAAATGTATTCTGGAAAAAAGCTCATGTTGAACAAAATCATGCATGAAAAATCATAGAGATTATGAGAGAAATAGGAGTGGTGACTCAAAAGCTATGAAGCGTTATAACACAAATAATGATATTAATAAAATCCCAGCCTAGTTAACTTTCCTCAGGCATGTGCACTTAGAATCCCAGTCATCTTTGCATACATATATTCCAGTCTTTCTTTTCTCTCCTTTGAGATGTCAGCCTTTGGAAATACTCTCTTCTAATAGAGACTGATTTCACCAAAATCCAGAATATGATCCAAGGGTAAACATCATCAACAACTTTATTTTAAGTCAGGATGGTAACACAGGTGGAATTGCTGTCACAGCTCTTTCATCTGCACTTGCAGCCTCCCCAGATAGCGTAACTTGGGAAAAGTGCAGTGGTTCTAGAAGAACAAAACCAACCACTTTTTGCACTAAAGGAAGGAACATCTGTATTTTGAGTTCTTTCTTAACTTCTTCATGCACTACACAGTCATTCCCTTTAACTGTGAAAGAGCTTGTGTCTCATTATTTCAAAGCATTAACATGCTAGGAAACATCTTATATGAGCCACCTAGAGTTTCAAGTTAATCTAATATCAGAGACAGCTCCAGGTTTTTTAGGACTTGAAGCTTCTACACTTTGGGGGTCATTCTTTAAGAAAGAGGATACAAAATTATAAAACTACATAATTAGATTGAAAAGTGGCTATTCCTATAGAATAATGGGTGAACTAATCACAACAATTTACAACTCTTAAGATGCTGATAATTGCCACATGCTCCACAAAGCTCAGAAAAATTACATATTTTTATTAACTGCCTGAAACATCTCTATAATACATTGCTAACTATATTTTGTTTTTCCTTGATCATCTCTGTATGACAACAAATTTGTATTATTTTCTATAGAGAAAATAAAGTTCAGTCTCTCCTCAAGCAAGTTGACCAACATTTGGTTTTTTCCCTATTGATAGTTTAGATTTATTTCATACCACAGTTTGCTACTGGTAATGTCTTGTATGTGTAGAACTGCTGCCAACTTTTGGAAAATATCTACCAAGTTTTTTTCATATATGAACTGTAAGATTGCAAAAATTTTCAAATCTACCCTGGGCAGTGACTGATCTTAAATAGTCTTAGAATTTTCAACACTCATTCACAAGTTAGTTGCCAGTGTCCTCATTCTAGTGGCATATTATGGGTTTTGTGTAATGTTCATCATTGACAGTCTTTTGTGTCAACTCAGCAGGAAATTTAAATATTTCTTCAGTGTGTTCGTGATTCCCTCCTTTCATTAACTGGAATGGCAAACAATAGAATTCATTAATTCTATTAAAAATGTATTTCTTGCTCTCAATGAATGGCTACTGTTGTTGTATTCTGAATATGATCCACCAGCTCGCAAACCTCCCTGGTTGCTCTTTGCAGAAGTACCAACTCCCAAAATCAGTAATTGCATACCTTGTAAAGAAGTATGACAGGAGAGAGAGGCGCAGGCGTAACTTAAACTATGGAGGTTAAAGCACCTTATTTTGGTAAATTTTACAAAAACACATGGTCATGTAAACACAATTGCATAAAGCCTATTTTGCATTAAAGAAACCTGAGTTATAGAACAGACAGCACCAAATAAATGTAATAAAAATAAAGAAATGCATTGCATATTGCCACAGTTGTGCTCATTGCTACTACTGAAACTATAAATTCAAAAATAAACATTGTTGGGGGTGGATATAGCTCAAGTAGTTGAGCACCTGCTTCCCATGTATGATGTCCTGGGTTCAATGCCCCCATGCCTCCTAAAAAAATAAAAATTAAAAAAAAATTGTTAATACCAACTGCATTACTAGATATTTCATTAGTAAGAAAGAATAAAGAATAGATATTTGGTTGATAAATCAAGCAGGCTGATAGGATTAGTTTGGCAATTTTTTTATATTGTTTCTTAAAAAGTTGAAATAGCTCTTTTAACTGAACTGCAAAAATTTAAGCCAACTTGTGACCTAATAATTGAAGTTGGGACAGGAAATAGAATTGAAAAGTCCAGCATAGGTAAGTAAGCATGTTGGCAGTAGCATCTGATGCACTTTGGGAAAAACCCTCTCAATCCTGCCTTGCCCAGCCATCATGCCTGAATTTGCTGCTTTATTCATTCTTTTGAACATAGAAACTTGTTAACATGTTAAAGCAAGTTGGGGGGAAACAGATGTGGCTCAAGTGATTGGGCTCCCATCTACCATATAGGAGGTCCAAGGTTGGATTCTCAGGGCCTCCTGGTGAAAGGCAAGCTGGCCCTTGCGGCTGCTGACCCGTGCAGAGTGCTGGCCCGCGCGGAGTGCTGGCCCATGCAGGAGTGCTGGCCCACTCAGGAGTGCTGGCCCGAGCAGAGAGCTGGCGCAGCAAGATGATGCAACAAAAAGAGACACAGAGGAGAGGCAATAAGAGACGCAGCAGATCAGGATGCTGAGGTGACACAAGAGATTAAGCACCTTTCTTCCACTCCAGAAGGTACCAGGATAGGTTCTCGCTGCCGCCTAAAGAGAAGACAAGCAGACACAGAAGAACACAGAGAGCAGACAGCAAGTGGGGGAAAGAAAAAAAAAAATGAGGGGGGAGAGAAATAAATAAATAAATAACATCTTAAAGAAAATAAAAAAAGAATAAAGCAATCTGGAAGCGGCCAAAAAGATCAAGGAAGTATTTGAATTTAAGTGTTGATTATTTTATCAGACACAAGTCTCCAGAAAAGAAGAGAAACTTATGAAAGGCAAACCTCAAATGGGAATGGTTACCCAAGACATTCTATAGAATGAGATTCCATCCTGAGAGGAAGGCTTTGCTATGGGACTAAGTGGCCCAGGACACCCAGACACCACAGGAGGACCCTGGGTTTCTCTGGACAAGAGGGAGACAGAATCAGGTTACTCCAATAGCTAAGAGAATCAGTAGATGATAACAGTTGTTCCAGTTTTGTTTCCCCAGAAGTCTTTTATGATTCCTTGCATTTTCTACCCGTGATAAAATACGTGTGCATAAAAAAAAGAAATCTTGTAACACGGGCTTTTTATAGTTTACTGATGGTTTGCTCTTCAAAGTGTGGTCCACGACCAGCAATACGGTAACCTCTGAGAGCTTTTGAGAAATGCAGAGCCTCAGGCTGCACTGCAGACCAGTTGAATCCTGTGCACATGTGGGCAAGTGGGTCATATATATAATAAAGTTTGAGGCACCCTGAGCTTTTTCCAAAATTAATGGCTAGTAATAAAATCCAGGCCAATGGCATGGTGTTTTAATTGAAAGTGTTTTGTTCAGATTATGAAAATAACAAATGCTCACTGAAAAAAAAAAAGAAAAGAAAAACACAGACATTAAAGAAAATTATAAAATTCCAAAGCAAAAACTATCTAGAAAGCAATCACCAGTGATAACATTTTGATATAGATCTTTCCAGCTTTTTCTTATCCCACTTACATATTAAAAGTATGCCATTTTATATATGCTTTTATAACCTGCTTTCACACTTAATGATATGAGGATATCCTTCCATATAAAAAAAGCCTTCATTTAAGTTTTCATAGAGTATTCAATTGTGTGATGATCTATAATTCATTTAAGTAATCTCCCATTGTTGGACAAAGTATGTGTATATATTATGTCTTTAAAATAAATTCCTAAAAGTAGAATTTCAAGGACAAAGGGTAGACACATTTAAATTTTTGTATATTTTGCAAGATGGCCTTCTATAAAATGTGAAAGGTATCAATCTCTGGAATCTTTGCCAGTCTGACAGGTAAATAATTTCATTGTTGTCAAATGCCTTTAAATCATATCCTAAATTTAAGGGTCTGTAGAAGTGCCTCTTTTTTTTTGGTGTCATTGCTATTAATTAGAAATCATAACAGTGTTCAGTAATTCATGTCCTTTTATATTTTTACATTAAATAATCCACTCTATTCAGAAAATGAGTAACCTAGAAGATAAAACCACAGGATGTGATTCAATCTAGAGTCTCCGAAATGAAAAGTTTAGCTCTGAAGGCTACAATATTACTCGCTTTCAGTTTGCTTTCTACCTCTTTAGTTTTCTCTGTGAGCCTCTCTTTCCATGCTTACTTCTTATGTGTGTTTGTACCCCAGAGATATACATTCAGCTCTTTTATTCTCATTCAGTCCCTAGCCACCCCCGGGTCACAGCACTCCCTACATGGTGGTGGTCACAGATCTGAGCCAGGCCTCCTTGTCAGTATATGTTTACTTCCCTTCCCTTGCAACAATCTTCTGTCTTTTACTACTATGCTAACATTTTTTTAAGACTCAGCTTAAATGTTACTCTACCTGTAGGATCTTGCCTGACTGCCTTGTAGCACTAAGGCTCTCTCTTCACTGACAGCACCCTGCAATGCCCATGTCTCCAACGCGGCCTCATTACAATGCATGTGGGAAGGACAGCAGGCTACTGTTTGGGCATGAACCCTTTTCTCATGGTTGGAGTTTATTTTCCCATCTCTGTTTTCATGAATAGCAACACCATACCATTGTTGAATGAATACATAAATGAAACTGGAAACTTTTTACTAGTTTCTCCTCACTCCAGTTAAGGAAAAACTGAAACCAAGCAAATTATATAAACAAACAAACAAATAAATAAAATAGAGAAAACAAAATTTCTGAGTGAAAACATTTTAGAGAATTGTACTGCTTACTAATTTAATACATTTCCTTAATGAGAGTATTTAATTTCCAGTAAGGAACATATTTTCAGAGAGTGGAGGAAAAACAAAATTTTCTGCTTATAGCACCCCATACCTTTGTCAATAAAAAAGAAGGCATTTTTCTTTTCTTATTTTTTCCCCATTTTTTAAAACACAAACCATTATTTTAAATTCTCTTCCCATCACTCAAAGAAACAGGGACAGTTGTTCATTCTGAGTTAGTTTTTTTCCTATCTGACCAGCAGGTCAGGATAATAAATCACTCAACCCCCAGAGATTAATAAAACACTTAATGGATTTGTGCAGTTACCAGAAAAAAAAAAATAAAGGGGAAAACTTTCAGGATTCAATTCATTTTCAAATACTGTACAGTACTTAGGGGAAAAGTGCATGAAGATCATATATAGGTGAAGCAGATAGGAGGAAAAATATCAGAGGAATAGCATTTCCATTGGAGAAAAAGACAGAATCCATTTTTTCAAGCATTCTGAAGAAATAACCCTTTCTCTTATGTTTTTGGAAACAGACATTAAACATTGCCCCCTGCCACGCACATACCCTAGCAGTGTGCTGGCAGCACCAAGTCCACTTAGGGTGATGGTGGTTGTGTTGCCACTGCTGATATAGTGGCAGGAGCCAAAAGCCAACCTGGAGGTCACTTTACATACTTCCAGAGATATCCATTGCTCTGCTATTGGGCGTTGGGAACTTGAGGCGCAGGGCAAGCTGGCAAATTCCAGAACAAGGCCAACACACTCCTGACAACGTTTTTAGTTTATAGCTCACCATCCTAAACTCACAAAGGCCAGAAAATGCACTAAGTTTTGCTTTGAAGGGCCCATCTGAATGCAGGGAGTATTCATTTTGCATGCTGCATTATAAAACAAAGCCAGAAAATGAAAGAATTAAGGTGAAGCTCTTGAATAATTGAAGTTTTTTTAATCTGAGAAGGAAGAGCTGTTTTATTGAATACTCATCACATCAAACAATCCACTGTACATTGTAATAATGCTTAAGTGTCAGAGTACAAGTTGTCCATGTAACTTACCCAAAAAAAAGAAAATGACACTTCCATGGAAGCATTATTCCTGAATGAGTGTAAAATAGTTTTCCATGTCCTACTCCTGACTTGCTGTGTGGTCTTATGCAAACTACTTAACATTTCTGTATCTTGGGTAAGCTGTCGGGAGATAACCTGCTTTTGCCTTAAATTCACTCTAAGAAATAGTGAGAATATCTCATTCCAACAAACTCTAATCCTTAAAAGAAGTCATGCACAATATACAAATATTATACATTAGAGCTAGAAAATATACAGGAAGCCCCTAGCATTGTTCCTGGACTATCACAGTTATTTAATAGCCATCATTTACAGTCCCCTTCTTCATCAGAGAAAACCAATTCTACATTTTTGAGTGTGTTCACTCAACACAAAAATAAATTAGGAGAAAATTAAAAGATTTTATTTTTCTAAGGCTACAGTATCATTCTTCCCTTCATTTTTGCCTTTTTGTAATGTATCAGCTGAGCACATAGTAGCACTATACCTTATAGAACTAAAGCATTGATACATGTACATGAACCTGGAGATTAGCAAACCAGTCAGGAGCAGGAGGTTTTGAAATGTCAGACTCTATCACCTCTGGGGAGTAACCTCCCACAAAAGCCCTAGAATGACTTTATTTGGGTCTAGGTATGCTGCGGTTTTGCCTCAGCTGGTCTGAAATCCAAGCCTGTGACAACATTTTGCTTCTTTGACAAGATTTCCTGGAGTTTGCACTCTCTTCATGATCTTGGCAACAATTTTACTGCTGAAATATCATGTAGCATCCTCACCAAAATGGTGCGCAGTTGAAATGCCAGGAAACTGCCAGGGTGGGTGAAACCTGTGAGCCACCGTCTCTACCACCCACCTGGCCATCTCATTTTCCCATGGTTCCCTAAAGTTTTCTTGGAGCAAGTGTTGTTTTTCCCCATTTAAAAAAAAAAAGGTTCTAGAATTTCTGGATTCTTTTTCACCCTCCATCTCTGAGCAAAAATGGACTGAAAATCTCGATAGACTGCCCATCCAAATTAAAAATCCTGAATGTAACACTCATACCTTCAGCGTTCAAGTAAAAATGTCCCCCATCCTAACATGAACCAAGTGCCTTTATTCTTTAAGATCCATGACCAAAAGATTACGTGCCTACTTGGTCAGTTTTGTGATCAGAACAGGAAGTTGGGTCTTTTATTTATATATTTTTAACTATCATCAGTCAGCTTTTACATATCATGCTGCTAACACTTAGGAACTCAAGGCTTAATAGAGCCAGATTCTTTCCAGTAACATTAAGTTCATTCTTTCTTCAGCAGATACTTATTGTTTTCTGTGTGCCAAGTGCTATTCTTAGTACTGGGGATATAACCATGGAAACAATAGTCCCTGCTTTCAAGAACCTCCATTCTAGTGAGAGGAGGTAGACAATAAATGCATAAATTTGTAACCTGCCGGATGGTGAGTGCTATGCTGAATATTAAATTATGGGAAGGGTACAAATGATGGAGCAGTAGTTACTATACAGATGGGGGTCAGGGCCACCTTCATAACAAGACTGATATCTTGCTGAGCAGACTCCAGAAGGGAGTGGGGTAGTAAAACTTGCAGATATCTAGGAAGAGAGCATCCCAAGAAAAGGTCCTGGAGCAGAATGTACTTAGTGTGTTCACAGAAAGCAAGGAGACCAGGTGGCTGGAGTGGAGTGATGGGGAATGGGTGCAAGCGGGGTCCAGAACATGTGGGGCCTTTTAGGCCATAAAGACAATTTTGAATGTACTTCTGAGTGAGTCATTAGGGAACTTTGGGAAGAACAGTGATTTGTATTTTAAAAAGATCACTCTGGCTGTAGTATGGAGACTATTTACAGATGTATAAGGGTGGAGTAAAAATTAGCTAAGGGGTGCTTCTTAAGGAAATAGCATTGAATGTGATGAGCAGTGTTCAGATTTGGGATGTATTTCAATGGTAGGGTTTTTGGATATACTCAATGTGAGATATGAAAGAAAGAGAGAAGTGAAGGATGGTTCCAAGGATCTTGATCTGAGCAACTGATAGAACAGAGCAGCCATTTATCATGAAGGGAATAGATTAGGGGTGGGGAAGGGGAATCAAAAGTTCAGATTTGAACTATTAGAGTTGCCTATTATCTATCTAAGTTGAGATGCTGAACAGGCCATTGAATATGTGAAGATGGCATTCAGAAAAGTTTCCCAATCTGGAAAGGTAAGTTGAATGTCATCAGTTGACTACAGGATATATTGTAATTCAACTGTGCTAGTCAGTTATTGCTGCAATAATGCTGTGTAACAAAACACCCCAAAATTCACTGGCCTTCAACAAGAAGTAGTTATTTTTCTGTATTATAGATTTGTGGGGTTGGAGATAGTAGCTCTAAATCAGACTGAAGTTTGGCTAACTTGGCTCTAGGCTTTGGGTTAGGTTCAGCTTTGCTACACTGAAGCTTAGATAGGTGGTGCCTGCCCTTCACATAATCACGTAAAACCAAGAGAGAGGTAGAGGAAATAGACAATGTCTCTTAAGTACACTGGTACAATGTCATTTCACCCCTATCCTATTGGCCAATGCAAACCACCTTTTGAAGTCCAATATCGATGAGACGGAGTAACATATTTGACATTTAATGGTAGGAAAGGCAAAGTCATGTGGCAAAGGGCATGGATATATACTTCTAAAGCAGGAGAGACATGAAGAATTGGAGCAATGATCCAACCTACATTTCAACTCACCCTGTAGCCTTAACTTGGGTCCAGCTCACTACAAAAGGCTTTTCACCAAATTCTCTAATCTTTCATACCCAATGAGTTTCTTCAAATGTTTATTTTTATAAAGCCATTTTACAAATTTACCAAAAATAAATTAATTTTTTCTAATCTCATGGAGCACACCATACTTCAAATGCCATTTCTTAAAAAAGATTTCTTAATCAGTGCTTCTCAAACTATCTGTGTGTGGGGGAGGGGGGAGATTTTTTTTCTCAATCATTCATTAACATATGGTTTCATAAAATATAGTATAAATTAATCACTGGAAAAATAAGATTTTTTTTAAAAGGACATATAAAATGCAAGTCCATGTTTTCAAGAAATTAGCTGCTCAAATTGCTATAACAATTTCTAACAATTATTTCCAATTCCTGTTCTTATCCTGATGAAGAACCGTAACAAGAGCTCACGGAGGGGGGCGGATGTGGCTCAAATGGTTGGGCGTCCGTCTGCCATATGGAGGGACCTGGGTTCGATCCCCGGGACCTCCCGGTAAAATAAAAATATATATATAGAAGACGCATGGGCTGCCAGGCTCTGTGTGCCGGTGAGCCACCAGGCCCCGGGAGCCATGCAGCAAGATGATGACGTAAAAGGAGAGAGACAAGAGGAGATGCTCCGAAAGCTCCGAAAACCAGGAGCTGAGGTGGCGCAGATGGCTAGAACACCTCTCTCCTACATCGGAGGTCTTCAGGATCGAATCCTGGTGAAGACTGGAGGAGGAGGATGAGAAGAGATGAAACAGACACAGAGAATTGCCCAGCGAATGGACACAAAACAGCAAATGGGGAAGGGGGGATTTAAAATGGATCAAGTAAATAAATAAATCTTTAAAAAAAAAAAAAAAAGAG
>JAQZBX010026852.1:0-28705 GCA_029593785.1 Cabassous unicinctus
CGTGAATTTTAGTGTTTGAGTAGAAATAATAATAGAACTATTAACTAAATAAAGTGAGCTACATCCAAGTATATGGAGGCAATATTAAATCAGAAATTCCCTATAAGGTGCTGAGAATAGGCCATGGTGAATAAAGATCTAAATATATTTCTTATAATTAAAAAACACATTATAAATGTGGTTACTATATAACATGTCATATTTTGTGTTACAAGTAGGACGTTCCTAATTGTTTGGAAAAGCATCATCAAACAAAAGAGTGTAGTGTACATGGTTTTATATCAAATGAACACAGTTCTCCACTTGGTTGATGGGGAAAATAGCAAATTTCTAGAGAAAATGACTTGGATTGTATCCTCACCCAAAATCAGTGCCAAAATCAAGGAACCTAATCAAGACAAGTTCCTCAGTCTAAGACCTTGGAGACACTTCATTTGAAGGAAGAGATAAACTGTTGGGAGGTTAGATCGATGGAAGTATGAAGAGTCCATGGAGGATGAATAATAAACACTGGATTTATTTTTATGAGATCCTGGTCTCTTGGGAATACAAAATCAACAGGAAATTATTTTTCTGTCCGGACTAGAGTCCAAGGGATATGATGGACCAGCAGTAGGAGTAACAAGATGCAAATATATCTAACGAGCAACTATAAGGAAGCTGTAAATACATCCTCTGTGGCTGCACTCTATTTAAATATATGCTAGTTTATTAGCCACTCATTTTCTCCTTTGCAAATTGTCTGTTCAGGATTTTTTTAATAGACTTGGGTCTGACTGCTTTTTTTCTTGTTTTATTTTTATAATACTCAATAGGAAAAGAACCATTCTAAATTTTAACATGTTCTCTTGTAGAGTGACGTTTACTTCACCAGTAGAATGGAGATAGTGATACCCATCCAGCTAAGACAGTTGACAGATTTAATTAATATATGTGAAAAGCTTAGCTCTTTCCTGTTATTGAATTTCTATTCTGTTCCTATAAAAGTACAAACAACTCACCTGTGCATGAACTGAGATTCAATACCAGGTTACTCTGATTCCAAAACGTTGCACTTGAGTATTTTTAAAAGTTTTTTTTCTTGGTAACAGAAGCAGAGTGGACATCACAATCGCAAAATCTTCGAGATAGAGGAACGAACAAACATAAAGGATGAATAACCTATAAACTAAAGTAGAAATTATTATTCTAGTAATGGAAGAAATTGTAACATTGTTATAAAGACAGCGATCATTAGCAGTTCCGAAGGGAGGGAGAGGGAAGAATAGGTGTAACATGGGACATATTTGAGACGTTGGAATCATTCTGCATGACATTGCCATGATGGATACAGGCCATTATACATTTTGTCTAAACATAAAATTATGAATTGCAAATTGTGAAACATTACGTAAGTTATAGACCCTGATTACTAGCAATGCTTCAATATGTGTTCATCAATTGTAACAAATGTACCACACTAATGAAAGATTTTAATGGAGGTAAGTGTGGAAGGGGGAGGATATATGGGCATCCCCTATATTTTTTAATAACATGTATCTAATCTAAAGCTCCTTTAAAAAAAGAAAAAATAAAAATAAATCTTTTACTATTTCATACTATAAATACCCAACATTTTTGTTATTTGCTGCATATCCTTTTGTGAATTGCTGCTTATCTCCCTTTCCTATTTTACTCTTGTGGTGCTCAATCTCTACAATATATTGAAACTGTATAAAGATATCACTGCTTTGTCTATGGATAAATTGATTTTTGCTCTTTTATTAGTTTTTGTGGACCTAAAGGGAAAATGCTGCCAGAAACAACCTGTTTTTCCCTTATTAGTGTCTTTCAAGGATGACTTGAGCTTATATACGTACTTATCTTCCTTCTAAACCATTTAATTCCTCTATGTTTGTTTATTAAACAGATTTTAAAAATATTGTTTTAAATACTTGGTAGAAAATTGCCATTCCAAAACAATCACAATAAGTTTACAGGTCAATAAGTTGTTTACTAACTGAAATTTCTAAGTATTTTGTGAAACATAAAGTGATTGTAGAGTACTTTGTTAACATGACCCCAAGTAACCATAGTGTGCTGTGTGTGTGTGCATGTGTGTCTGTGTGTTGTGTGTGCATGTGTGTGCTATGTGACTGTGTGCAAGTGCACTTGGTGGATGTGGTCATCCTTAGATTAGAGTGACCTGAGCTCAAATACTCTAAAAGTTGTTTTCCATAGCACAAACATACAGATGGATTTAAGGAGAAGATCCATTTAATTCACAAGAGGCACTTTAGTAATTAATAATGTGCATGAGGTGCAATATATAGAGAAGAGATTCACCATATCTTGAATTTTCAACAGCATTGAGGTCACCTCATTTTTCAAAATTCACTGGCCCGTCTTTCATCACTTTTCCTTTTACTCTTTCACAAGGCTTCCTTGCTGGTTTTGAGTATGTGAAACAAGACCCTTCATCAGGATTTTACACTTGCTGTGTCCCTGCTAGGAACTTATTTTCCAGATATCTGTGTGGCTCTTGCCTTGTCCACCTTGAGGTGTCTGTGGAAATGTTCCCTTTTCTACTTGTCTTGCCTGCACAGCCAAGTAAAAAAAGCACTGTCTTAATCTCTCTATTCTTTTTACTGGCTTTCTTTCTGTTTTACACTTGTCACTTTCTGATATGTTGTGTGATTGTTTCTTATTTGCTTATATTATTTCTCGATCACTAGATTGTCAATATATAACTATTGCTTAGATTATGCCTAGCGGAAAGTTAGAACTCAGTATATATTCCTCAAATGAATGAATACATTTCTCATAAACTGTATAGAAGACTTTTTTTTTTTTTTAGAAAAACTGTGAGAGAGGAGTTCCTATTCAGAGGCAACACTAGAAAAACTTCTATGTGGACCAGATGTATAAACAAAATTTAAAAATTAAGTTCTTGACTCATATATAAATTATACCATTTTTGCCAAATTAAGAATGCCTAGTTCTATGAAAATTTATCATATACTTTCTCTTTTTTCTGATAGTCACAGCCTGTACATGGAAACAGGAAATGAAACATGAATTTCAGAATTTCTTCTTCTGGGATTTTCGGATGAACCAGAATTGCAAACTTTTGTCTTCAAGCTGTTCCTCTCTATGTATCTGGTCACCGTCTTTGGGAACCTGCTCATTGTCCTGTCCTCCATCACTGACTCCCACCTCCACACTCCCCTTTCCTTCTTCCTCTGTAATCTTTCTTTTTGTGAACATCCAGACTTGAAGCAAATTCATTTCTTATGCAGGCTGCCTCATGCAGATGTACTTTTTCTTACTCTTTCTAGAGTTGGTGACTTCACCTTGGCCATGATGGCCTATGACCTTTGTGACCATCTGTTATCCCCTGCACTATGTGGTCATCATGAATCTCCAGCTCTATGTCCTGTGGTTCTGGGGTGCTGGATCATCAGTGTGTTACATTCCTTGCTACAAAGCATAATGGTTTTGCAGCTGTTCTTTGGTGCACATTGGAAATCCCCAACTTTTTCTGTGAACTTAATGAGATCATCCATCTTGCCTGTTCTGACACTTTCTTCAAAAGCATAGTCATATGTTTTGCAACTGGGCTTCTTTGTGGGGGTCCCCTCACTTGAGTCATTTTCTCTTGCTCAAAGATTGTTTCCTCTATACATGCAATCTCATCAGTTCACGGGAAATGTAAAGCATTTTCTACCTCTGTGTCTCACCTTTTAGCAGTCTCTTTATTTTATTGTACAAGTCTAAGCATATATATTACTTCTACTTTCTGCAAAACACAAATTCAAGTTCAAAAGCTTCAGTGATGTACACCATGGTCAACCCCATGCTGAATCCCTTCATCTACAGTTTAAGGAATAAAGACCTAAAGGGAGCACTGAGAAGATTCTCTGGAAATAAAATCACAAAGAAATCTTTTGTTTGGGGGCTGATGGGATTACTGGGCTCAAAACCTCTGTCAGGGCAGAAATGATTATCTTTTCATAATTTCATGGAACTAGAACCTGTCATAGAAGCAGATATGACCTTAAATATGAGCAAGTCAAAATGTAAATCAAACCTTGTATTCCTAATAAAATAATTGTTTTGATTATTCACATCTACTCATTAATGTAAGAAATCTTCAAGTACATATATAACATGTTTACAAATGGCAGTACAGGACCTGGTTGCATGTTTTGCATTATTTTATTTGAGAATAAATAATAATCTTTTAATTTAGGGAATAGAAATGCTTTCCCTTTCTCTAACTTTCACCATAAATATTGTAGGGGATGTGGGTGAAAAATCTTCATATATAGTCTATCATGCATTGCCTCATCTCATTTATGTTCAAAATTCTCTTCAATCCTCTGAATGCGCAAAGGATGACTTTCACAAGAACTTGAAATCCTGTGCAATAATTCCTCAGGGAATGGACTGTTCTGATTCAGGGTCACAACTTCTTCCTTCACAACAGGCACATACTTCCAATATCTCTGAATTATCTAGAATAGCTTCTCAAATGTGCTCATCTTTTAAAGTATTTAAAAACAGTGTGATCATGGATGCTGTCATCAAATATCTGAGGAAATGCTCAAAATTAGAAGGAGCCAATTATTTCAAGGTCTCACAATTCTGTATAAATTGATTATTCTATCACTTAGATATTGCTGCATAACAAGCAATCACAAAATAAGTGCTTTACATAACACTTTCATTATTACCAAGGGGTCTATGGTGTTGCATCATTCTGACTTCTTCAGAGCTCCTCAAGGGTCTGTGGTCAGCTCTGTGTCTGCTGAAAGGAGTTGGTTTACCATATCATATCACATTTTGGGGCTTTCCTCGATATATGCTGCTCTTGAATGACCTCGACTGAGACAACTCTTCTTTTTACCACATATCCTCTCATCCTCCAGCAAGCTACTCTAGAGTAACTCACATGACTGATCCACATAGCAGTAGAAAAATGACAAGGCCTCTTAGGTACATTGCAACTTCCACCATATTATTTTGGCCAATATGATCAAAACACTTTATGCTGAGCCTAGAATCAAAGGTAGATAAAGAGACTCTATCTGTTGATTGGAGCTGCTGCATAGTTTGACAGTGTGAACTCGTTTGTGACTCCCAGAAAAGATTATATATTTTAAATTAATCCATTCCTGTGTGTGTGAGACCCTTTGATTGCATTAGATCCTGTGAAGGGAGCTTGAATAGATATCTAGGTTAGACAGTCTTTGATCAGACTAAGTCAGTGAGGCTTGACTCAGGTTGGGTCTCTGCCTTCTTCCTGGATCCTTGAGTAAATTGAGAGACAGAGCAAAGACACACAGAGAAAAGAGACCTGCCATTTTCAGCCTGCCATATGAGAGAGGACTTAAGGATTCCTAGGAGCCAACAGAGAAGCACAAAGCCCCCAAGATGCTGGACTCATGGAGCCCCTCAAGGCTGCAAAGTGTCTTGATTTGGACATATTCACAACTTCAGAACTGTAAGACTTTACTCTAATAAATTTACCATTATAAAATCCAATCTGTTTCTGGTTTGCATTGGCAGCCCTGTGGCAAACTAAGACAACAGTCATATTTAAAATACACAGATTCATGGAAATGTTTTGGATCACATAAAGATTGTAACTGTGGCAGGGAAGATTATTGATGCATGAAAAGGGCTTCATCTGGGGCATCCCTGGAAAGCATATGCATATTTTCAAGATTTTATGGGGCATTGTCAAGGTGAATGAAGATCCACACAATAACTGAAAGAATATTGAATTCCCATCAAGGGGAGTTCTGCTACATTATCTAATGGGACAGTAAGAATCTCCTTATCACAGGAGCCGTGCTTAATGAAGGATGATAGACCATTGCATTGGGTCCTTTATATTGATGATTGTACTGATGAGCTTTTCCTTTTCAAATTGAAACTTAACCTACTATTATATGTTGCCTAAGAATTACCTCCTGAAAGCCTCCTTTTTACTCAAATATGGCCTCTCTTTAAGCCAAACCCAGGTTATAAACATATTACCCCACCCCTGCCTGGAATGGGACATGACTCCCAGGGATGAGCCTCTCTGACACTGAGGGAGTATTACCAAGCACCAACTAGCAATGCACTTGGAAAAAAACCTTAATCATAAGGGATAAATTGTAAATACAAATGAGTTTTTATGGCTAACAGATTTCAAAGTGAGTCAGGAGGCCATTCCAGAGGTTACACTCATGCATGTCTCAGCAATATCTCATTGATTGACACAGTACATAGTGCCACAAATAGCAGAGCTCCTGAGGGCTTTAGAGACATCAGACACTATTGGCAGGGCAGAGAGCTCAGGAATTTGGTGCTACCCTGCCAGTGAGTCTTTCTTTGGAATTTATGGTCCCCAGTGTGGCAGAGTTGTGGATTCCCTACACATGGCTTATCTATTCCTTCTATTTGAACCTATATTTTGTACTATACTTGATAGGTATAAGTCCAAGAGACTTAAATCTTTGGTCTGTCCATGTGCCAGTTGGGCCCTGAATCTCACCAGAGTTGCAACACCTGCTCTGTAGTCCATTGAACTCACCCAGGACAACTAAAAAGGTGATGATGATGGACCACAGCAATCCAAGGAATAGAGTCTGTAACTGCAAGCAAGGTAGTTTCATCCATCTGCCTCATGAGATCTAAGTCCCTTCTCAATTAGAGGCAGAATGGGCATCACCATTCCCAAATACTCAAGATTGGAGAATGAATAACTGACTAATGTAGATTTAATATTATTATACTGTAAAATTATTGTTATTCTAGCAATGGAATAACTTTTATCAGTGATGTGGAAGCAGTGTCCAGAAGAGGTTCTGAGTGGAGGTAGAGGAAAAATAGGTGTAATAAAGGGGGTATTTGGGGACATTTCAATTGTCCCACATGATATTGCAATGATGGATACAAGCCATCATGTATTTTGCCATAACTTGCAAAATTGTGTGGAACAGAGTGTAAATTATAGTGTAAACTATGTCACAGTTAGCAGCAATGCTTCAATATGTTTTCATCAATTGTAACAAATGTACCACACTAATGAAGTATATTGTTAATATGGGAAAGTGTGGGAGGGCAGGGAGGGCGGCATATGGGAATACCTTATATATTTTATGTAACATTTATGTAATATAAAATGTCTTTAAAAATAAAATCAATTTAACTAAAAAAAAGAGAAAATACCCAGAAGAGTTAAATTGAAAAAAATAAAACACAAAGTTTCAGAGAAATATGGAGAATTGGGGCAATCACTGAAAACCACATATCACAATTATAAATTTCAATTCAATAAAGTTGTATTTGGATTGTTCCAAATCCAGCATTGAAGGATGAATTCTCCCTCTTTCGCCCTCAGCAACTGAATGAATTTCTTGTAGGACAAAAGTGATAATTGGACTACATGATTAAAGGAGCATCAATGGAACTTCTATTCCAGAATGTCAAGGCTTCCCCACATATAAATTTTCACACCCTTCCCCTCACCTCCAGGTCAACATACTTACATAAATAGGAAAAAAATAAAACGTTTTCTCCAGATACCTTACTGAATCCAGGGACCTCCTGCCTGGATCATTGATTAACGGGCTCAGGGAGAAAAACTTTGCTGATGCTGTGTTTATTACCTAGAGGAGCCCATTAAGTATTGCAGGGGAGCAATGCAGAAGGAAAGATGCATTCAATCTTCTATATCTTCAGTAACACACAGATGGGTATTTGAAGCTAAAGTCTTGAAATGGAAATTCCTGCAAATTTTCAAATTTTTTATTGTTGCTAGAAACATTAAGTTTTGTGTTAACATGTTAACATATATGGTATATATAATATATGTTATATATAATAAAACTTGCCACCTTAACCATGTTAGGTGCAAAATTCAGTGGCATTAATTATATCATTGTGCTATCATAACCTCCATCCATTACCAAAAGTTTTCATCTCCCCAATTAGAAACTCTGCATCTTTTAAACAATAATTCCCCATTCCTGTCTCCCTAAATTCCCTTGTAAACTCTAATCTCCATTTTGTGTATGAATTTTTTTATTCTTGATACTTCATATTAGTGGAATCATACAATAGTTGTTCTTTTGAGTCTTGCTTTTTTCCTTTGGTGTAATGTTTTCAAGTTTTGTCCATGCTGTGTCTTGCAACAGAACTTCATTCTTTTTATTAGCTAAATTACATTCCATTGTATGGACAAACAACATTTTTTAAAATCAGTTAATTTGTTGATGGATTATTGAGTTGTTTCCACTTTTTGGCAATTGTGAATAATGAGATAATAAACATCAGTGGGCAAATACCAGTTTTAGTCCTGTTTCCATTTCTTCAGGATGCGTGGCATTGCTGGGTCATATGTTAAATCTTTGTTTTCCTTTTTGGCCAAACTGTTTTCCTTGATTGTAGCACCATTTTATGTCACCTCCAGCAATGTCCTAGGGTTCCAATTGCTCCATATTCACACCATATCTTCTATTTTCAATTTGTGAAGTCAAATCTCATTGTGATTTTGATAAGAATTTCCTCAATGTCTAATGATGTTAAGAATCTTCCCATAGAGTTTATTCTATAATGTAAACTATAATCCACTCTTAGTGGCAATTCTCCAATATGTGCTCTTCAATTGTAACATATGTACCACACTAATGAAGGATGTTGTTTATGTGGGAAAATGTGGGAGGAGTAGGGTTGGGACATATGGGGATACTCTACATTTTTTATGCAACATTTATGTAATCTAAGTATCTTAAATAAAATAAAATAAGATAAAATTCCAGGGGACTTCGGGAACAACCTGCCCAGAGATTCCAGTCTCAGAGATAAAGCCTCTGCTTTGCGTGGTGCTCCTGCTCTCTGGGACTCTGGCCTGATTGCAGGGTTACTGTCCTTGTCTTCCTGCACCTTTTTTTAAAAATGATTTTTGTTTTAGTGTGGGGAAAAATCAAATTTTTCACAAAACAAGCCAATATTTGTAAAGTGATATGTAAATATATATGCATATATGTGCTTTTGCTTACATAAATGTAATTTTTAAAAGGTGCTTAGATTACCTAAATATTACACAGAAATTAATGGGGTTCCCATGTTCCCCACCTTCCACACCTCCCATAACACCCCTGTTGGGTTCATCACTTTATTCTGCTCCCTGACTATTGGCAACGCTCTCTGTCACCCTGCGCCTCTTTTCAGTGCAGCTGGTCGGTTTCTTCTCAGGAGTTTCCATATTTAGCAGCACCCACAGCCTCATCTCCATCAGGGCGCAAAGTGTAGTACCCTTTCCTTCTTCATTTTTGAGCCATGGAACTACACCTCGTACTGGTACATTTTTGTCTTCTTCAGAGACCTCACAGCAGTCACTGAAATGGCATTATTCTTTGCTGTCTTAGAGCAAAAGAAAAAAACCTTTCTGATCCCCTCCACGACTGGAACATAAAGGCAGGATGAAGAATGGGCAGCTCACAGTTCCTGAAATAGGAAGGCATAGGCATCTCACCCTGAAACTGCATCTGGAGATGATGTGATAATAATCCTGAATCTGGGTCAATTAGGGCTTTATTTGGAGCTTTATAGTAAAATATATATCATAATAAGATCAAGAATTACGATAAAAATTACAGGAGAGAATGAGGGCGGCTAAATTACCAGAGAGACTATTTTTCAGCTTTGAGGACCGTAGAATTTTCGCTTTTATTTAGGTTATTACAGTAGAGAAATGACAGAAAGGAATGGGTAGGGATATGTAAATAAAGGGTTCGGTGCTCCAGCAAGTGAATGAAGCATTCTGGGACGAATTGTTTTATCCCTTCTTAGGGAGCCCGGAAAACAATAATGGAAGTGGGTAAACAGCTCTAGGTTGACGAGGTTAAATATTTATATACTCACCCTAGCTAAACAGAATCTTTGACCTTTGTTAGTGATGACACATATCTTTTCAATTTTTGCGTTTTCCTCCTGCAGGAGGACATATTAGAACAGAACTATTCGAGGTAACAAGATACATGAATTCTGGCTAATCAGGACTTGTTCCTATGTGATGTTCTTCATGATCATCCATTTTCATTATATTGGGAGTTATATTTTGGTTACTACATTATCATGTGACTATTCTCCCCTTCTCTTATTAATGTGGTATATTATATTGGTTGGTTTTCTTATTATTAGCCATTTTTTACATACCTGGAATAAATATAATTAGGTCATAATATGTAATCCTTTTTACTTATTCTAGGAATGGGTTAGGTAGTATTTGGTTCTTTATTCATGAAGAATTATTGCCAATTATTTCTATTTCTTGTGGTGTCTGCCTGGTTTTGGTATCATCATAATGCCAGCCTCAAAAAATGAGTTAAGAAGTGAATATTCCTCTTTGATTTTTTGGAAGAGATTGACAAGGATTGTGTTAATTCTTTGAAAGTTTCATAGTTTTAACCAGTAAAATATTTGGTTCTAAACTTTTCTTTATAAGAAGGCCTTTGAATACTGATTCAATCTTTGTACTTGTTAGTGATCATTTAAGATTTCTTCTTGAGTCAATAGAGGTAATTTTTGTGTTTCTAAGAATTTTTCCTTTTCATGTAGTTTTCTAATTTGTGGTTATCATGGATAATCACTGAACATCTTAAAAGTATCTCAATCAAACAGGAAATTTTGAGTTGCATGTATGTTACATATACAGCTTTGAACTATAGCATAGTTTGAATTTATACTATCAACCAATGGCATGCACAAATAATGTTGCTATACTCTTCAGGACCCCTCTTTATGTTGTTTACTCATGAATTACTTCTTTATAACTGTATGCCTAATGACAGGGATTTATAATTATTTTTTATAATTTCAAATTTTAAATCATAAAAGGAATAAAAAGTGGAGTTACAAACCAAGAAATATTGACTTATGTACTTACCTTTACTGGGGATATTTCTTTCTTCATTTGGTTTTATATTACTGTCTAGCATCATTTCCTCTCAATCTGAAGGACTCCTTTTAAAAACTGTTGTAAAGATAGTCTGCCAGCAACAAACTTCCTCAGCTTTTGTGTATCAAGGAATGTCTTAAATTCAATGTCATTTGTGATGGAAAATTTTGCCATTTATTGATTTCTAGGTTGAATTTTTTTTTCTTCTTGCACTCCCAATCTGTCATCCTACTGCCTTCTGGAACCCTTAATTTCTGCTGAGGATTGGCTCTTAATATTCTTAGGATCCCTTGTACATAACGAGAAACTTCTTTCTTTCAGCATTCAGGATTCTGTCAGTGTCTCTGGCATTCAACAGTTTGATTACAATGTGACTTAGTGTGGTTATTTGCAAGTTTATTTCACTTGGATTTCATAGAACTTTGTGGGTGTGTATATCCAGGTCTTTCATCCAAATTTGGGAAATTTCCCCATTCTATATTCAAATACTCTTTCTAACACTTCTCTTTCCCTTCTCTTTCTGGGACTCTAATAATGTTTGTAGTTGTCCACTTGATGATATCCTACAGGTTTTCCTCACTTTTATTCATTCCTTTTGTTTTTTTTTTTCTCCCCAGATTGAATAATTTCAATTAACCTATATTCAAGTTGGTTGATTCATTCTTCTGCCTGCTTAAATCTGCTGTTGAAACTATCTAGTGAATTTTTAAAATTTATGTTACTTTTCAATACCATAATTTCTGATTGGATTTTTTTTTATAGTTTCTTTCTCTTTATTGAAATTCTCATTTTTCATAGGTTTCTTTCCTTATTTATGTTAGTTGATTCTTCATGTTTTCCTTTCCTATTATTTAACTAATAATTCCACTATATGTGCTCATTCAGAAATGGTTTCTACTGCTTGGTTTTATTCCTTTGAATGGGCCTTCTTCTATTGTTTCTTTATGTGCCTTGTGATTTTGGTGGAAAGCAAAGCATTTGGATATTTTATTGTGTTAATTTTTGGCATCAGCTTTCTTTCCCACTCCTCAGGTTTTCTGGTTGTTGTTGTGGAAGGCTGTCATGAATTATTTGTTTAGCAAGTTTCCCAAACAATTTTTTGCAAAGACTGTGTTATTTGTCTTTTATGGTCACTGAAGTTGCTGTTTTATGTCATTGTTTTTTAAATAGTCTTTTGACTGAGATTCGCTTGAACATCAGGAGCTAAAAATTAAAATTAAAAAAGCACCTCCTCCAGTCTGTGCAGATTAGCTCTGTGTTGGGGCTTTCATCAGCACTTAACCAGACTTGCACTAAACCTAGTGTTCAGTCTAAGATGAAAGTTTAGTTTTTTTCAGGTCTTTTATCAGCATGTATCTTGCCCAGGGAATGTGCATAGATTTCTAAAATCTCCTAAATATACATCCTACTAATGTAACATCCTCTATCCTCCTAATGTAGTACTCCAAAATCCTCCCTCTTGACACCTGCAGATCTATTGTATGTCTCTTCTGTAATCTTTCACCCAGATGATGGTGCAATCAGCATTCCCATTCAGTATTTGCACAGTCATGCCTGCTGATTCTGTGCCCAAGTAAATTCCAGGATGGGCAATGCCATACATATATAATAAATGTGAATAAGTTGTGCTTTGCTCCTCCTAGAGCCAGGAACAAGCAGTCTTCATTGAGATCGTCAGCTGCCCTTCTACAGACTGCCACCAAAACCAGGAGTGGGTGGATGCTTGTAAAAGGTCACAAGTCTTCCATACCATTTTTAAGTTTTCTTTTTCTTGATTCTGGGTGCACTTGGTTACTGTATCCCTTCATTGTAAAGAGTTGGGAGAAAGTTGGTTCCACTGTTTCTCTTTTTTGAGGGGGCTGGGAACGATGGCATTTTGGAGCTGCTATCTTGGTCATGTTGACCCTTCTTGCTATTTTTTTTTTTGCCACTCTTAGATGAGATCTGTTTTTCTGGTGGTATATATGGTTATTCTGCCTCATTGATATATTTATTTTGACATCTACCTAAATCATGTGTAGCTAAACACAGATTAGAGATAGAGTAAATAAATAGATTGTTCACTCACCTGCCCTTTAAAGTCTATTAGGAAATTTAGAAAAAGTGTATAAATTTTTGTTTATGGGGATAAAGGGAAAAATGTTTTGGTAAACACAGATTTTTACACATTTTATTAACGGCATACTAATTTTTTTCTCTTTATTTTTCATTCAAAAAATCATATTTTACTCTTATTATTTGGGAAAAACATGGTAGGTTGCCTTTCCTGTATCAATTCGCTTTTTGTCAAAAAACTTAGACCACTAAGTTTTTTGAGAACGTTACATACAAATAAAACCTTGATATCACAACCATATCAGGAAGCCATCTGTGTTAGTTTCCTATAGCTGCTATAACAAATTATCACATAATTAATTCCTATAAATAGTACACATTTACTGCCTTTCAGTGTTATATCAATAGCCCAAAATTTCTCATGTAGCTAAAATAATATGTCTGCAGGCTGTATTCCTTTCTAGAGGTTCTAAGGGAGATTCTGTCTTTCTAGCTTTTTCCTGCTTCTAGTGCTCACTCAAACTCTTTTGCCTGTGGACCTCTTCCATCTTCAAGGCCAGCAATGGCCCATCACATCCTTCTCATATCACATCTCTATGACACAAACTGTTCTGCCTTTCTTATTCATATTTTGGCTTCCCAGAGAGTCTAAGATATTCTCCCTATCATAAAGTTAGTAGTTCGCAATCCTAATTCCACCTACTACCTTACTTGCCTTTTGTCATGTGACCTGGCATATTCACATATTCTTAACACATTCACAATAGGATGCAGAATCTAAGATATACAATTATTCTTCCTACCATGCCACATGACACATTTTGGCCCAAAGAATTTTAAGCTGAAGTCTGTTGTTGAGGCAGTCTCCCTACTTGGGATACAGATTCAGTGTCTGGAGGTACAGCAGTTTTACTTTGTATGAAACCAATACATGGAGAAAAGAAAAATAATTCTTATTGATATCATCAAAGTGCCATCCTAGCTCTGGAATCACTAAACTTAGACCTATGATGTTCAGATAACTTATTAAAAATAACTCTTTATAAGTGTCTGTTTTCTTTGAACTGTATTTTCCTTACAGCTGAATGCGGTCACAAACTAAACACACTACTAATAATATATTTTAGAATTTTGTAATTTATATCAATAATAAATAGATTTAAGGGGATCAAAAATAGTTACATTCCATGTATATTTTATGATAATCAGAAAAATGATACTGTATTTTACACTTTGATGATTGAAGTTCCATGATGAATTCCAAAGTCTGTCTACTATTTACATTTGAAATATCACCTCCTCCCAGTAGGACAGAATATTTCCAGGTACCAGATGGAAACCCTTAGGAATACATTAAGGAACAGTTCAGTGAAACAAAATGCAGTAGATACATGAGCAAATCAAGATAGCATCAGTGAAACAAGAGTCCCACAGCTCACGTATTCATTGAATGAGAAAAGAGGTTCCTGAACACAGTGAAGTATCTGGAAAGCAAAAGATTTTTCTTCATAACCCAGGAACGGTTTTCTGGAGACAAGGGACAGGGAAGGAATATTTACATCTGGGATAGAATTGACCTTATGGAGTAGACTTTCCATAGGTGCTCATAACACATGTAGTTTAATTCTAACTTTCTTCTGAGAAATTCATCCATCAGCTGAGTGTGCAGGTCCAAGGAGTCATCTTTCAAAACTGGACCTTGGAGGATCCTAATAAACTTTCTTGAATTCAAATTTATACTTTTGGTTAACTCTTTGCAGATATGACCCAGATTTTCCACTTTTTCTCCGAATTAATGTCTTTTGAAGTGGAACCACGCGGCTTCTCTCATGAAGAAGAGTCTATTTCTCCACCTTTGAATCTGGAACTGACTTATGATTTTTATTTGCTTTGACCTGTATAATATGGTGGAAGTGCCCCTCTGTCACAAAATGTCTTGGCCTATTTTTGCTGCTTTTCCTTGGAATCCCATCTCTGCCCTGTGTAAAAGTATGGGCCAACATATTGGAGAATCGTAGAACATTTAGAGGAATGGACAGCTATCCCATGTGATACCACACTACATCAGTCTATAGCCAATTTGTTAATTATCCCATTAAATATCAGCAAAGCCTCCTTAGAGTACTCATAGATGACTATAGTGTCATAGGTACTAAGAAGAAATCACAAGAACTCCATAACATAGACTCTCATGCAACAATAAAAGAATGATTTCAAAACATGAATTTCTGTGATGGCTTATTATACAACAATAACTAAATGATATAATAATCAATGTGGAAAGAACTGATAGAAAACAATATATGTATTCTGATTTAAATTTTGGATGTCCTATATTGAAGACAGTATTCATAATCACACTGATTATTCAAATTTATTTCAGATAGGTCATTAAAAATGACTACCATTGAATTTCCCTTACAGGTAACCAAGAGAGGTTGGAGAAACATGAATATTTCTGCAATGATAACTTGTTACTCTGAATGACAAGACCCCATTCCCAAAGTCATTATTAAAAAGGAATTTACCACTTGTGTGGG
The DNA here is from genome assembly GCA_029593785.1 of Cabassous unicinctus. NCBI lineage: Eukaryota > Metazoa > Chordata > Mammalia > Cingulata > Chlamyphoridae > Cabassous > Cabassous unicinctus. Next base: position 15,532 of record JAQZBX010026852.1, read on the forward strand.
TCACTCATTGTGCTTGATCATGAGAATTGAAAGAGTTTTGAGCATAAAGGAGATGAAGAAATTAATGATAGAGTAAATGCATAGATTGTTCATTCACTGCCTTTTTATGTCTTTGATGAAATTTAGAAAAAGTCTATATATTTGTTTAGAGGAATAGGGGGAGACACACTTGAACACAATACTGGTAGTTTCAAGCAGCAATTTGAAAATGACGGAATAAAATAATATGGTACATGCAACATATTCCTGTATGTCAATCAATAAACTGCCTTACTTATGGTCAGCAAATTTCATACTTTAATGCATAGATGGAAAGTATAAATAAAAATATTTTCCAGAGCATCCAAATATATATTTGGAACTTTTACTCCATTATATTTAATGTCCTTCCTGAATCTATGACCATATTATGACATATTTATTCACATATTTTCACTCTGCAGACCCTATGTGAGAGACATGCATTTAATGACTACTTTATACTTTACTGCCCTGTGCCCATGGACTCTGGAAAGCACTGTGGACATTGCGCTGAATAGGAGAGCAAGATTCTAATAAGTAGAAAATACCAAGATGACCATTTATAAAAGACATTAGTGACTAAGTTCAACATTATCAGAAGTGTATAAGTTAGTGATACAGAAAGGAATTAAAGCTGCAAAGGCTGAAAACTCTGTTTCCAGAATTTTTCTCCACAATATAATTATATAATTGCTCTTAGCTGTCAAGTGTAGTTTTTTCCATAGTACTTATACAGTGCAGAACCATTTTTTTCCAGCAAAATAAAAGTAAAATAACTTATGGTAGCTTCTGTATTTGAGAAAAAATATTCTCAAGAAAATTACATTCAATAACAAGGGAAAATAGCATAGCTATTTGCAACATCAATTCATGCCTGCTCTGCTAGCCACCTTGAGTCTCCTGTGATCCCTCTCTCTCCTAAATACTTGCATTCTGGATAGGGCCATAACCTGACAAGAGAATTCACCTAATGCCTCTTAAATCCTATTTAAATTTAATATGATACCTATTAACAGCAGGATCCAACACTCCCACTTACTAGTACTACAATGGCAATGCTAAAGCATATATTAAAGAAGAGGTTAGCCAAATGAAAAACAATATATACATGATGATATAACTATGGCATCAGGGTAGCAAGGTCCATCATGTTATTAATCAATGAGCCAGACATGAGTTCGCTGTACTCACTGAATTATCTGGGAGGAAAAAGTTTATTTCTTCTTAGCCTAGGAATGGTGAGATGATGGAAACAATGGGCAAGAGATAATTATTACATCTGGGGAAAACTAGATTTTCTGGAGTGGAATTTCCATAGCTCCTAATTAAACATATAGGAAAGTTTAACTCTTATCTCTAGGAAGGTAATTCAAATATTGAGTTCAATGTTGGATATAGTCATTCTCCAAGTATTATTCCTGGAATGTTCCTATCTAGTCTTCATTGAATTGAAATTTATACTTGTGGTAGAGTGTTGAGAATTCACCATCCTCCAACTTTCTCAATATCAATGTTTTCTGAAATATGAGTGTACAGCTCCTCTCAATAATGAGGTGGTCTCTTTCTCCACCTTTGAATCTGGGTGAAAATTATTATTTTTTCTTTGCTTGGCCAATAGATCAAGTTGGAATTGATGGTGTGATTCAAAAGTCCTTAGTGTGTATCTCCTGCTCTATTTTGGAATCCTGGTTCAGCCAGGTAACCAGTTCAGGCTAGCCTGCTAGAGGAGGAGAGGACATGTGTAGGTGGGGACAGTTGCCCCAGTTAAAGGCATTGGTTAAGGCACCATTTGGACCCAATGTTGTGAGAAATCTCTGTCAGGACCAGCCAAGCATCCTGAGGTCATTCAGTAGGTGACACATTCTTGAGCAACCCAGAAAGCACACATAGATTCACATTCAAAACAATAACATTATATTAATCATTTTATTTTTGGTATGGCTTGTTAGGCAGCAGTACTTAATATAATAATCAATGTTAACAGAACTGCAGACATTCAGATATGTTTGCTGCTTCTTATTTTCTGCATGCTTTCAGACGTATGATGACAACTCTGATGATCACTTGGTTACAAAAGTTTACTTTAGATAAATGTATAAAGAGTGACTACTGCTAAGGATTCTTTCTAGATTATTAAACAAGTTTGAAAGGGCAAGCAGGTTTGCATAGAATATCTGGTAACCATAAATTACAAATATTCATTCCCAGAGGCATTTAGGGCAGGAATTGAAGTTCTTGTGCCCATCATCCCTTGCTCATGAAGTCTGAACTAAGATTCCTTTCCAGAATATTAAGCAAGTTTGAAAGGGCAGGCAGGTTTGCATGGAATAACTGGTCACCATAAATTGGAAATCATCATTCCCAGAGAAATTTAGGACAAAATTGAAGGCCTTGTGCCTGTCATACTTTGATCATGAGGACTGAAGAGAATTTTGAGGATAAAGGAGATAAATGGATGATGGAATATATATAGTTTGTTCCCTCTCCTGCTTCTTAGTATTTATGATGAAATCCAGAGGAAGGGCAGATATTTTGTTTAAAGGAAGAAATATATTAATATATTAATAATATATTAATATAATAAATAGCACTGGGAACTTTAAAGCAGAAATAGCAAGATCGTACAATAAAATATTATATAATATGAAACCCCATCTACACTCAATGAATAAACCCCATCTATATGACCAGCAAGCTTCCATGTTTCAATGAGAACAAGTACATCCTGCAAAAGAATGTTTTTCCATAGTAAAACAATGCATGATTGAATGTGCTCCTTCACTATATTTAAGATGATCTCTGATGCTATTGTCATGTCAAATCAATCAAAATATTCAGACTTGTTTTCTGTGTACACTCAACTTGAAAGGTATGCATTCCATATGCAATTTTGTTTTACTACCTTTGCCAGGGACTATGATAGACACTGAAATGAAGCTGAAAAGAGGAGAGTATACTATAGAGGAGATACAAACAGATGACCAGCTATATAGGACATGAGAATGAGAAGGACCACATTATGAGAGAAAAATTAAGGTGGTGATATAGAAAGGAATGGCAGATGAAAAGGTGAAAAGCTGTACTCTATGATTTCTTCCACAATAAAATTATATAAATGGCCTTAAATGCAGTGTGTGGTCTCAACTCTTCACCCTACCGGTACAGGACAACTCATCATTATTCTTTCTATAAAAAAATGGAAATAAAAGTAAAAACTAAAAAATTACTTGTGATAATAAATGTCATGAGAACATAAAGCATTATTCCTTGAGAAACTCATGTTTCTTGAGATAAGTTGGAATTTCTAAAAGTTTGACATATAAGGTTGATAATTATTTTGAGAATGTAGGAAAGTGGACAAAGGGGAAAATGTTGAATATCTAAGAGACAGAGAAAGTTTAATAAAGGGAGTACCTTAAACTCAGAGACATATAAACACTAGGAAATAAATACAACAAGGCAGTTTCTACTCCCATGATTTGATTGAAGAATCACAATTTCTAACCGTGAGACTTTGGGAGCTGCTATCAGGGACGTGCCTTCATCCCTAGGAGAATGACCCTTTTATCTGTTTCTTCCAAAGAATTTTTTCAGAGCTCCCTTAATTTCTTTATTCCTCAGTCTGTAGTTGAAGGATTTCAGCATGGTTGTGACCATGGTGTACATCACCGAGGCTGGTACACCTGCATTTGTGTTGTGTGAAGCAGCAAACCTAAGGTACACGTCTTGGTATGTAAAATAATGCAACCACTGAAAAGTGAGACACACACATAGAAAAAGCTTTATACCTCTCACCAGGTGATGGGATTGAATGCATATAGGCAACAATTTTAAAGAAAGAGACAAAGATCCCAGGAAGCCAACCCACACTTAGCATCCCAGCTGAAAAATACATCACTATGATATTGATGATGTTATCAGAACAGGCAAGTTGAACTATGTGATAATTTTCACAAAGTGGGGAATTTCCAACTGCGTACAAAAGGAGAGCCACAACACCATTAAGCTTTCTAAAAAGGAATGCAAGTCACCCACGGTCTAGCACACCAGGGCCAGCAGGACACAGAGCCAAGGGTTCATGATGCCCATAGAGTGCAGGGGGTGACAGATGGCCACAAAGCAGTCATAGGCCATAGAAAGGAGGAAGAATTTGTCCAACACTGAAAATATTAGGAAAAAGGACATCTGTGTGATGCAGCCTTTGGAGCTAATGACTTTGCTCCTAGTGTGGATGTGCACCAATATCTTTCGGCTAGTGCTAGGGGGGAAACAAGTTTTAGAAAAGCAGAGGTTGTAGAGGAAGCTGTACATGGGCATGTGGATGTGGGATTCACTGATGGTGGCCAGGATGATAAGAAAGTTGCCAATCACAGTTACCAGGTACATGGATAGGAACCACACAATGAGGAAGGGCTGCAATTATTCCTCTGAAAATCCCAGAAGAAATTTTACAACTTGTGTATCAATTCCTGGTTCCATGTTGTTGATGTGACTGCCCAGAGAGAAATAACATGACTAATTTTCACAAAAACATGCATTACTTACAGAGGGGAAATTGCATCACTTCTATTATCCATTCAATAAATTAATTTCTATATTTTATTTAGCCCTATGGTCCCCTTAGAGTATCTCTAATGCTGCCTCTGATTAGAAATTCTTTTCCCACACAGTCTTTCCCCGAGCAGTCATGTGCTGTGCTAACTTTATCAGAAATACATTCATTAATCTGAGGAATACATATTAAGTGTCAAATGTTCCAGACTTGTCTAGGTACGTAGTGCTAAAAACAAAAAGTAGAGTCTGTAATCTGATGAAGGATAAAGAATATAAACAAAGAAAAATATCCTATAATTTGCAAGATGGTGAGAATTGTTTAGGTATGAGAAGGGAAAGTGTAAGATGGTGGCAAAGTAAGGAACTTCAAGAATCAGCTTGTCCTACAGGGCAGTTAGTAATCCCCCAGAGTTATTTAAAGCACTTGTTTATGGGCCCCAGGAGACCAGAAGAGAATCGTGTAACATCCTTGAAAGAATAGAAGTTGGAGACTCCACATCTGCACTTAAGATTATTTTTGATAAGAGCACTCCATTCCATGGAGGTTGGTGCACATCCTACACTGGCAGAACAAGCTGCCTAAAGGAGCTATTCCAAGGCTGAAGTTGGAATTTCCATATTCCAAATATGGAGGAGAAAGAGACTGTAGGGCACTAACTTCAGCTACTGATTAGTAAATTTGGCTGGGCTAAAGTATAATCCTATGAACAGCTAAAGTTTGAATCTCTCCAAGTCAGAAAGAGGCTGGTAGTCACCATTTTAACTCTGCCCACTGCATGAGAAGTAGGGCTGATTGAAAATCACAGTGACAATAAGGACCAATTTTTTTTCCACCCATATCAGATTGCAGCCCTAGCCTAGGTTCTAGCCTCATGTCTGGCAGGGAGGACACTGGCAGGTACTGCATCAGCCTCTTTGGGAAAATGCAGTTGATTTTGGCCAGCACAGACTGTATAGTAGGACACCTGGAGCTCCCTCCTCACTTCCCAATAGAATGGGAAAGGAGCTGTGTTACCTCTGCCACTTTGGGGAACTGCAAGTTCTTTTGGCCTACACAGACTGATTTGTGGAGCACCTTCAATTCCATCCCTGCCCTCCTGCTATAGGATAGGAAGGGGCTGCTATTTTTCCCATGCCCTCAGGGCAATTGTCAGTACTTTTAGCCAACACAGACTGGATACTTAGACACCTGTGCTTCCAACCCCCACACACCCAGTAAGATAAGAGGGAAGTTATGTTCCCTCAGCCTCTCTGGGCAAATGCAGGCACTTTTGGCCTACACAAACTGGACTATTGGATGCCTGTAGCAACACACCCACCCATGATAGGATAAGAGGGAGGTGGTATTGCCACAGCTTCTTTGGATAACTGCAGGTGTTTTTGGCCCACACAAACTGAATTGTCAGACACCTGTGGCTACATCCCCACCCTCAATATGATAGAAAGGGGCCTGTGTTTCCTCAACCTCTCTGGTCAATGGTAGGCACTTTCAGCCCACACAGACTGGATGGTTGGGAACCTGTGGATCCACCGCCACAGCTGCTAAAGTGTAGGAGAGGAGCTGTGTTTCCTCAGCTTCTCTGGAAAACTGCAGTTGCTTTCAGCATGCATGGACCAGTCTATTGGTTGCCTGTGGTTCCATCCTCACTCTTGAAAGGGAAGAAGGGATAGAAATTCTTCAGCTTCTCAGGGCAACTGCAGGTTCTTTTGGCCCACATGGATTAGATCATTGGACATTCCAGAGGATCCATCCTTACCCTTGGCTGGGAGTGCCAATTCAATCTACTTGAGAAACTGTGGTCAGTTTTGACCCACACAGCTAAATTTGCAGTCCACACCTGCAGCTCCATCCCTACCCCAGGCAGAAAAGGAAAGGTGTGTAGCTTCATCAGTTTCTCTGGGCAACTACAAATGGTCTTCACGTGCACAATTTGGATTACTACATACAACTGCATCTCTATCCATACCCCTGGTAGAGGAGAAATGTGGGAGAAGCTTCATCAGTTCCTGGGGAAATGCAGGTAGCATCAGCCTTCACAGGTAACAGTACCAAATACATCCTCAGCTCCTACTGCCAAAATAGCAAAGTTCTCCTTTTTAGTTTAGGGCTTTCTTGCCTAAAGAGAGAAATTGCACCCAGAATAAATAAATCTAATAATCCAGATGCCAAGACACAAACAAAAAATTAAAATCCATACTAAGAAATAAAAAAGTATGGCCAAGTCAAAGAAACATAATAAGCCTCCAGATGACATAAAGGCATTGAAGAACTAATCATAAATGTTCAAAAAACTCTTTAATAAATTGAATGAGATGGCTAAAGAGATTAAGGATGTAACAAAGACACTGGGTGAACACAAAGTAAAATTTCAAAGCATAATTGGAAAACAAGGAGACCTTATGGGTATGAAAGTCATGATAAATGAGATTTAAAATACTCTGTAGGTATATAAGAGCAGATTTGTGGTGGCAGAAGAAAGGATCAATATGTTTAAAGACATGGTCTCTAAAAGTGAACATATAAAAGAACAGATAAAGAAAAGAATAGAAAATTTGAACAGGGTCTCAAGGAACTAAATGATGGCAGGAGACATGCAAACATTCATGTCATTGTTGTCCCAGAAGGATAAGATAAAGGAAAAGGAGCAGAAGGAATATTTTTAAAAAAGAATGGCTGAAAGTTCCCAACTCTATTGCGAGACATAGATATACATGTCCAAGAAGCACAATATACTCCTATCCAAATAAATCTAAATAGAACTACTATAAGATAATTACTAATCAGATGGCCAAATGCAAATACAAAGAGAGAATTCCAGAAGCAAAAAGAGAAAAGTGATACATCACATATAAGGGATACCCAATAAGAATAATTGCTGATTTCTCTTCAGAAACCATGGAAGCAAGAAGGCAGTGGTATGATATATCTAGATACTGCAAGAGAAAAACTGCCAGCCAAGAATTTTATATCCCACAAGATTGTCTTTCACCAATGAGGGCAATTTTAGAATACTCACAGACAAAAAGAAACTGAGAGAGCTTTTACTAAGAGACTAGCTTTGTAGGAAATACTAAATGGAGTGTTACAGTCTGTAAAGGAAAGACAGGAGAGAGGCTTAGAAATGAGTCTAGAAATGAATATTATATCAGTAAAAGTAAATAAAAGTGTAAAAAAAGTGGTGAAAATATAATATGACAGAGAAAACCTAAAGGTCAAAATGGAAAATATGAGTGTCTTTACAATAATAATATTGAATGTTAGTGGATGAAACTTCCCAATCAAAAGACACAGACTGGCAAAATTGATAAGAAAATATGAGCTATATACTATCTACAAGAACCTCACCTTAAATTGAATGATACCAGTAGATAGAAAATGAATGACTGGAAAAAAATATTCCACATATGCAGTACCACAGAAAAATAAAATCAAATTAATGAAGCTGGAATATCTATACATAAATCAGATGAAATAGATATTAAAAGCAAAACTTTTATTAGAGATGAATAAGAACATTATATATTACTATACAGGATAATGCACCTAACTAGTTTGACTCAAATTACGTGAGGCAAACACTGGAAAAACTGAAGAGAGAAATAAATGTCTCTATAATGAAAATTGGAGACTTCAATATATCACTCTCAATATTGGATAGAACATCTGGGCAGAGGATAAATAAAGAAATTGTGAGGTTGAATAATGTAATAAATGGACTCCACCTATTAGACATATACAGAACATTGCACCCCAAAATAGAAGGATGTACATTCTTCTCAAGTGCTCATGGATCATTCTCCAGGATAGACCATAAGTTTGGTCACAAAGCACATCTCAATAAATTAAAGAAGATTGAAATTCTACAATGTAATTACTCTGATCATTTTGGAATAAAGCTGGAAATCAATAACAGGCAAGAAAAGGGAAAATACACAAATACTTGGATATTAAACAGCACAATCTTAAATAATTATTGGGTAAAAGAAAATATTTTGAAATGAGTTAATAAGTACCTCGAGAAGAAATGAAAATGAGAACACAATATATCGTAACCCTCGGGACATGGCAAAGGCAGTGCTGAGAGTTAAATTTATAGTCCTTAATGCTTACAATGAAAAAGAACAAATAGCTAAAATCAATGACCTAACTAAACAGTTGGTGGACCTAGAAAATGAGCAGCAAACTAATCCCAAAGCAAGAAGAAGGAATGAAATAAAGTTCTGAGCAGAAATAAATGAAACTGAGAACAAAAGAACAATAGAATTTAAAAAAAAAACACTGTCAAACAAAATCCAAAAAAAATATTTAAAAAATTAAACTCCACAAACAAGTGGGTTTTCTCCCAGGTATATAAGGATGGTTCAAACAAACAAACAAAAAATCAATTAAATGTAATAAACCACAGTGATAAATTGAAGAAGAAAAATCACAAGATCTTGTTCCTTGATACAGAAAAGGCATTTGCGAAAATACAGCATCCTTTCTTGTTAAAAACTATCCAAAAAATAGGAATAAAAGGAAGCTTTCTCAATATTATAAAGTGCATTAAAGAAAGGCCTTCAGCTAACATTGTACTCAGTGGTGAAAGACTGAAATCTTTCCTGCTAAGATCAGAAAAGACAAGGATGCCCACTGTCAAATTCGTTAAGTAATATTGTGCTAGAAATTCTAGCTAGAACTATTAAGCAAGATAAAGAATTAAAAGGTACTAAAATAAGAAAGGAAGAAATAAAACATTCACAGTTCACTGATGATATGATCCTATATCTAGAAAATCCTGAAAAAATCCACAACAAATCTACTAGTATTAATAGATGAGCTCAGCAAAGTGGTGGGGTACAAGATGAATACACAAAAATCAATAGTGTTTCTATACAATACTGATGTGCAATCTGAGGAGGAAATCAGAAAAAGAATTCCACTTATAATAGTGAACAAGAGAATCAAATATTTAGGAAGAAACTTAATTGAGGACATAAAGGACCTATATTCAGAAAACTACAAAACATTTCTAAAAGAAACTGAAGAACATTTAAATAAATAGAAGGAATTTCCATGTTCATGGATTGGAATACTAAATATTGTTAAGATGTCACTATTCGTGAAACTGGTTTACAGATTCAATGCAATTCCAATAAAAATCCCATTAGCTTTTTCTGCAGAAATGGAAATCCAATAATTAAATTTATTTGGAAGGATAAGGGACCCAAAGTATTTTTAAAAAATGTATTTAAAAGGAAGAATAGAGTTGGAGGATTTTCACTTCCTGATTTTAAACATATTACTTAGTTACAGTGGTAAAATCAGCATAGTGCTGGCATAAAGACATATTGACCAATGGAACCAAACTGAGAACTCAGAATTTGACCTTCACATATACATTCAAGTGATTTTTCACAAGGCTTCCAGGCCCACCCAGCAGGGACAGAACACTCTATTCAACAAATGGTGCTGAGAGAACTGGATTGCCATATTCAAAAGAAAGAGGACCCCTATCTCACGTTATACAAAAATTAACTCAAAGTGAATCAAGGGCCTAAATATAAAAGCAACAACCATAAAACGCCTAGAAGAAAATGTATGAAAACATCTTCAGGATCTTGTGGCATGTGGTAGTTTCTTAAACCTTACACCCAAAACATGAACAAAAACTTTAGATAAATGAGACCTCCTCAAAATTAACCATTTTTGCACCTCAAAGGACTTGGTTAAAAGAGTGAAAGACAGAACACTCATTGGGAGAAAATATTTGGCCATGACATATCCGATAATGGTTTAATATCCATGATCTATAAAGTGATCATACAACTCAACAATAAAAAGACAAACTACCTGATTAAAGAATGGACAAAAGACTTTAAAAGACAATTGTCCAAAAAAGAAATGCAAATGGCAAACAAACAGGAAAAATGATCACCATCACTAGTGATTAGGGAAATGCCAATCAAAACAACAATGAGATATCATTTCACAACTAATAACTGGTCAGTATTAAAAAGTCAGAAAATTGTAAATGCTGGAGAGGATGTGGAGAGATAGTAATGCTTATTCAGTGCTGGTAGGAATGTAGAATAGTACAACCACTGGGGAGGACTGTTTGGCAGTTCTTAAGGAATTTTAATATAGACTTGCCTTTGGGCCTGGCAATACCATTCCTAGGTATACACCCAGAAGAACTGAGAGCAGTGACATGAACAGACATCGGGCACTGATGTTCATAGCAGCATTATTCACAATTGCCAAAAGTTGGAAAAAAACCCAGGTGTCTGTCCACTGAGGAACGGAGAAACAAATTGAATGTATACACAATGGAATATTTTGCAGCAGTAAGAAGAAATGAAGATTTAAAGCATATGACAACATGGATGAACCTGTAAGATATTCTGTTGAGTGATGCAAGTTAGACCAAAAAGGAAAAATACTTGATGAGTGCACTATTATGAACTAAATATAGTATGTAATGTCATGGAATTAATAATTAGAATATAGGTCACTAGAATATAGAATGAGGGTAGAGAATGGAAGCTGTTCATTAATCTGTGCAGAATTGGTTAAAAGTTAGTTTGTACATCTTTGCAAGTGCAGTGCTACCTTAATACTCATTGTTAATTGGTTCTAGGAGGCACAATGAGTATCAAAAGTGATGAGTACCAAACAAATTTTTCTCAAGACGAATAATGTAAATAAATGTAATACATTCCAAAACCAGACAATTCACGTTTTTAAGGAACTATGTAATAAGGTAGGGTTTTATACAATATCTTTACATGAGAAAGAAACCTAAAAATTAATAAATACTTAGATTAAATGAAATAAAAAGCTTCATTTACCTGTACTAAGAAGACTCTATGGCCTAATGGGATGGTGGAACAAGAGTGGTGAGGAGAAGAGGTGTCATGGAGTGTTGATTGAAAGGAGATTCCTCCTCCAATATAACATCAGATACTTGCATGTCAGGTGTTCTTTCTCTTTTCTATCATTTTTCAACTTACACCACAGACTCTGAAGCACTCTTTGCCACCTTCACTTAAAATGTATCCAATTAGACTACATCTGTCTTTTTTTCAGATTTCCTTGAAAGTGTGAAATTGGTCACTCAATAAATTCCCATTTCTGTTTGTCAGAGTTTTGTCCAGATGGTACTTTTCACAAAGTTTTGAACTTCTGCCCATTTTGTACACATTTATTTTATCAAGTAACTGAGAACATCTTCCCTTATCTTCTCCTCACCTGAAGAAATCTGTTCAGCCACCTCTTACTGTTGCTTCTTCGATAGTTCCCACCACTCCTCAGTGCTGAACTCTTTCTGATATTCCTCCACTAACTCCTCAACATCAGCAGCATTGAATTCCAGCCCCATGGATTGGCCTGAAGATATAATATCCTGCAAATCTTTACCTCTGTACCTGTAGGATTGTGTGCAGTCTCAACTTTTTGAAGCCTCTCTGATTCACAGCTTCTGGTCACAAAATATGGCCAGGTAATTCCTTCTTCTCTTTTGTGATGTAAGTTCTCCTTGGCATTTGTTTCCAAAAAATTCTGGTCTCATCACAGTTAAAAACTTGTTGGGTAATAATACCCTCAGTGTCTACATAGTCTTGAAATTCACTGATGAATGCATCAGCAATATTTTTCATTAGTCATTGCTGCCTCATGATGCCACATGATATTATGGATGCCTGTTCTCTTTTAAAAATTATCTAACCAGCCATGGCTGCCCTTAAAAACTTCAACACTCTCATTATTAGGTCCTGGTTTGTTTTTCAAAAGATCAGCATGCAACACTTGCACTTTTTTACATATCATGGCTTCCAATATACTGCTGCCTGCTAACTGCTTCTCACTTACCGAAATAACAGCTTTTCAGCTTCCTTAAGTATTTGGGAATGATGCTTTATTACTGCTTTAGCTCCTTTTGCAACTTCAGTCTTTTTTATAGCTTCTTTATTCTTAATTATAGTGGAAACTGTTGTTCTAGGGATACCGCATTCCCTAGCAAGATCAGTAATTGAATACCACTCTCATATTTACTTATTATAATTCTCTTTTTATTTTTTTCTCAGTAGTGGTATAAAGTATTTTCTTTTCTGCTCATTGCTATCACTGCTCATTTTTTTAGGGCCCATTATGAGGAAAAAAGTGAAAATACACAAAATGACCACAGAAGCTAAGGTAAGACCACAAGGGGATTTGCACAGAGCAAGAGTACTGCATGACTAATGTGTGACCATTTGTTTCAGCTGAAAAGGGTAGTGAGTCATAAGGCTACCAACATCAACAAGTTCTAGTTTGCGTGTCAAGTCCCAAACAATTGACAAGTACAGGGACAAAATTTTCACATCAAAATGCATTGAGTACCAAATTCAATGAATTTTAAATCTGTCAAGTTCCAACTTATGACTGTGAATGGAAATGCTGAAAGCACATTGGGTTGTTTGTGACTAGCAGAGCTATTATATGTGTATTACAGTGGTTGAAAGGGAAAGTCTAAGGACATATATATTACTTGAAGGAAAGTTAAATGGTGTAACAGGGGACTGAGGAAGATAGTAAAATGTCATGTAAAATATGAATATGGGTGATATTGCATATGTGACA
>JAQZBX010026853.1:0-28709 GCA_029593785.1 Cabassous unicinctus
GAAAGAGAGAGAGGGTATGCAAGTTATAAAATATATTAATTTTCAAAAACTTGAGGGAAAAGAGTTTTAACTAGCTGAAGTACCTAAAAATAAAAAGATTTTAAATCTGTGTCTCTCGGGTACTACTAATCAGAGAGGAAAATGCAATTTAAAATCTGAATTGAGTGTTGTAAAGTGATATGTTTCATCTAAATACATTACATTATGATTCTTCAATATATCTATGTAAAATTGCTATTAAACAAAAAATAATTTTAATTTTCTTAGGTAGCAAAATACTGATTAATAAACGTGTGATATTTATTAATGCTCACTTTGATGCTTATATTTATATCTGGGGTGCCTGAGTGACAGCTCTGGTTTCAGAGAGCGATACCATGTGTTTTTCATGGTATAAACTAGTTGTCTGCATTAATAATAAGCTTGTGCTGAAGCCAATTTGAGGCTACATCGAGGGATTTCAAGGTCATTTGCCAATGGCTTGGCCTCCATTAACTTCTTCAGTAAAAGTCCCAATGATCCTTATTTTGGCCTTGAGTGAGGGTTATCAAAATCATCCCTCTTAATATTTCCACATAAATAGCTTGTTTCCTTAAATAGTCAGTGGGGACAGTTTCTGAAATCTTCTCAGTTCAATAGAAAAATGCATTTGGAAAAGTCTGTTGTTTAAAAATATATCTATATTTGGAAACAAACTTTAAGAATGTTTTGAGTATTTAATTAGGAGACATTAAAGACAGCTAAAAGTTCCCCTTGTCATGGGGAGCATGAAGTGATATTAAACAGCGAGATTTCCAAAATATTGGGACTGTCAAGTTGCAAAAAGACAAGTAAGAAAGTGGGGTAAGTAATTATGCTACGTTCACATACATATGCTTATTGTTAAAAAAAAAAAAAGTCTTTCGATTGCTTAACATATTAAATCAAAATTTGTGAGATTAACCACTTGAGTTTCTTCCTTTCTCATGCTGTTTTAGAAAAGGGCCCCCACCTCCCCAAGAAGTTTTTATTTACTTCAAAATTTGTAAACATCGAAGCACTTTAACAAAGAGGGCATGGTAGAGATTGGTGAGAAGGACTAAAGAGGAACAGGTCTTATTTATTGTGTTATTTAAACCTGAGTTACATTACACCATCTTACATTTAAGAGGCAGCCCGCTAATGCAAGCAAGGGTGTCTCCTGCAACGAGACAAAGATTAATGCCATGTGTACTGATGATGCTCCACCACAATTCAGAATTCTGTGGCGCCATGACGCCCCTGTTTTATATGGTGGTTTGCCAAGAGAAAATTACTTAAACCAATTGTGAATGCATTCCTGTTTTACTTTTTATACAACCACATTTATGTAAGTAAATAGTATAATGAACATTTTTGAAATGATCCATCATTTTGAATTCACCTAGTTTGTATAAAATGCAACGTACAGTGTTTTGCTCTTGCAAGAAAGACTTTCACATGGGAATGTTCAATTTTTTCCCCTATGAAAAAAGATTTCTCATAGACAACCAACCACAACTGGAATAGATTCTTTTAAACATATTGTAATGTGAGAATTTTCTTCAGCTGGAGGGTGTTTTATTCTTTAAATTGAAAGCCGTTGTTCCTCAGAACTAGTATGACATTGTAATGCATAATGGGATAGTCACTCTTTATATGCAGAAAGTGATATGCTTAAAATACATATTAAATATTGAAATCTTATGTGATATTTGAAACTCCTTGAGTGTTTCAGATTTGTGTACTTGATAACTGGAGTTACCTGTTGCTGATACATGTGGGGATTGCAAAGAGCTTAGGGACTGCCCAATGAGAATTTTATCTCTTTTTTTTTTCTTCTCTAGATTCAGCCTAAAGTGTTTTAAAGATGAATTTAGCATCCAATAATTTGGAAGCAGTAATTTATGTTTTAAAACCATCACATCTCACATTTAACAATTAGCCCAATTTATTCATGAACAACAGAGAAAGACAGTGAATGTTGAAACTAAGACTCATTTCATTTCTCCTTAGAGAGAAGTTTCTTCCAAAACAGAACTGAGATCATTTATAGGTTTTGGTAAAACGGTTTTCTGGATTTGTTCATTATATTTTTCCAAAGGGTGCTTTAGTTTCATCATCCGTTGGAAATGTGCGTGTGTGTGGAAACACATGCACATGTTCCTAAGTAAACATTTTGTTTATTATTATTTTTAGTAAAAGTGTTAAATAAATATGTCCATAGTTTGAAGGAGAATTTAATTTCTGGTGCTTTATTTCTCTGACTTGAACAATGTTGTTTCCCTTCTCCCAAATTTTTTGGGATGAATCTGTTTATTACTCTCTGACTCAGTTTTCTAAACTGTAGAATGAATAATATTATTAAATGTTATAGGTTTCTTTTGAAGATTAAAAAAGACTTTTTTATATGAAGGACCTAACACAGTGCTGCAAGTAATAATTCCTCCACAGAGTTTATTCTTTTCCCCCATTTATTTCTCCTTCATCATTTGCCCCATATTCTGGATACGTGAATAATGGCTGAATGTCTTCATATTGTTACTTTGAACCAAATACATCATCTTATTCCTCTCATCAGGCATAGTCAAACTTCCTGATATGCTGAAGTCCACCATTTTGTCATAGAGGGTGGCTAATCAATTAATTCATTGCCTCATTTAACAAATATTTTAAAAGTTCTACTCTTTTAGGTGCTGGGGACTCATTGTTGTGTATATAATAGATATAGTTCAGGACTTTTACCCTTTTGTTTCTTATTTTTTCAAATAAATTTAATGGATTATGATGATGGTAGCACAATATTGTGAATGTAATTAACACCACTGAATTGTATTCTTGAAAATGGTTAAAATGGGAAATTTTAGGTTGTATATGTGTTAACAGATTAAAAATGTTACAAAAACCCATAGAACTGTACAATATAAAGAGTGAACCCTAACATAAACTATGGACTATACTTAATATTGTAAATGTAATAATATTGCTTCATCAATTATAACAAAAGTACCACACTAGTGCAAAATATTAACAACAGGGAAAACTGTGTGTGTGTGTATGTGGTGTATATGGGAATTGTGTACTTTCTGCATGATTTTTTGTGTAAACCTACATCTTTTTTAATAAAAAGGAAAAGAAAAAGCAAAGAAATCCCATTCACTGTTTGTTAAACTTCTTTTGGCTTACTTAACACATTTTCTTGCTGTTACCTTAACCAGAAATTACATTGGTGGATGTAGATTTATATGAGTAGTCGACACTGCTGAAAAAGTTTGTTGGGGACTTAGTATGTTTGATTTTCTGTTTAGATATTCTTAATTCATCATTGTAAATCTCAGACTTTTGTATTCTATGAACTTATAATATACTTGGAGATAGAAGCCAAAGGAGAGTGAAATTCTAAATGCCATGTCACAATGATGATTGACAAATTTGCATAGGTGTATTTATAAATAGATTGCAAAATGATTGTTACACAATTTCAGTCTCACTTTACATCTCTGAACTATGTTTTTCCCCTAGAAATGGTATGTCTTATACCTCATGGGAGTCCAAGTTGAGCCTGTATTAGAGTGAAGTTTTCCTAAGAATCAGAACTGTGCTTTCACTACAATCAATAAGTACAAATCAAGAGTTATATATAAATCCCTTGTTTTCCCAAAGCTCTAAAACTCAGTCACTCCACTCACAGTCCATTCTGTTTCCCTTTCTGTAGGTATTAATGCATGCTACTGTCACCAGGCTAGAATCTTTATTATAGGGTGCATTTCTTATTCATCTTGGTGTCTCCTATCTTCTAGCAAAGTTGCTTGGTCATACTAGGTAATTGAAATTGAGTAACGGAATGGAGGGGCAGAGCTTAAGAGTCCTGGATTTCTCAGTGAAACAATGGATGAACTGAGACTAGCCCTCAAAGCTGTTGAATTCCAAACTCTTAACGTAGTCATTAATTGCACATATATTATTTATCTTCATCATTCTAACATTGCAAAATGAGGTTTTTATCGATCAATTAATAATATTTGTGACCATGCAAGATTATCTTGGAACTTCTAGAGCAGTCATACTGATAGGATGGTCTCAGCCCTTCCCAGCCAGACCTCCTAAATGCAACACAGTTTATTGGGTGTGAGAGACTTTCGAGTGAGCTCATCATCAGTGTTCACCCCCTCTGTCCTTGAGGAACAGTAAACATCCTTTGGCAGTCAGGAGTGGCATGGGCCCTGAGAACATGAGTCAAATCTCTCCTAGCTTTGGTATTGCGCTTTATTCTCAGTGTTTGTCTTTACCTCTGAGCTGCCTGGAAATTTGGCTACATTTGTGCCAAGAAAAGGTATGCACAGTTGATTTAGGTTGAGGATTTCTCTATATCTGAAATCTGCATATATAAGCATGTTTGTTTTCAAAGTCTTTGAAACATTAACATCTTATTCATTGTGATATACAATTTGGCAGTTTGGAATATATGACTGTTTAGAGAATGCCTTTAGAAGTTTCATGATTGTGTGCCATGTATTTTGTAAACATGAATTTCCCAAGAATTGCAAGAAGGTCATGGATTTGATCTATGACCCTGATGTCTTGATAATTTTGGCAACATTTCCATGCCCATTCCTTGGATCTCTCCCTCTGCTCATGTATAACTACTTCAGCGCTGGCTCATCAACTGTGCACAGCCCTGCCTCTTTCCTGTGAGAGTAAACATTTCGTCAAATAAAAACAGTTTCACGACTAAGGTTTCCTTGGACAGAGTTAAAATAAAAGCTTTCCCTTTATGTAATTAAGGCAGAGACAACTGTAGACATATTCTAAATCCTTAAAATGTTCAATCCTTCTGTAGTCCCATGTGCCCCAGTGAAGCCAAAGTCATCTTAATTATGTATTCTAGGTGGAAGGCAAATGACAAAATCCCTACTCATGTGGACTTCAAAGTCTTTCAAATCTCATCCTTGTCTCCTTGGCTTTACTTTCACTTAATATTAAGTGTGCCATTTTTAGCCTTAAGCTTTCTATTGATGCACCGCTTTTTTATTTAAAGAAATAGAATTGACCGAATGAATCAATGATTGAAACCATTTCTCCACAATACCCAAGGCCCTCCCTGGGAATGAAGCACTCCATGTTAGTAAAAATAATTTATTTTTTCATTGTCTTAGCCAAGGGATATTTCTAGGATGACTGAATGACCTAGGAAGTAGGGCAAATGGACTGTATGCCCAGTGATCCTCCTTCAATTTTTATTTATTATGAAAGAAAATGAAAATATCACCCAAGGTAGCCTGTAGAAATTAGCTATTAAAAATGGGTTATGTGTATTCTTAGAGTAGTATGTTCATGGTGGAGAGGGTGTGCATGCATATAATGAAAAGGAGGGGCCAGGCAGGGATTGCTAAGTGAATATGAATATATATAATTATTCAGAGCCTATTAGGTGTAGTGGGCACTATGAATGTAGGAAGGCATACATGATACTTAATCTTACCGAGCATGTCAACTAGAGGTGGGTAATAGACAAAAACTGAATGAACAAAGATATATACAGTTTCTGATTAATGTTAGAAGGAAATGAAATGGAGTGAAGTCAAGGAAAGAGTGGGACCTATTTTATATAGGAAAGGACATGAGAAGACGATATTTAAAGTGAGACCAGAATTATAAGTTGGAGGCAATCATGTGAAGAAAAATGAAAAAATCTCTTCAGAAAAGGCAACATCAAGCACCAACACCCTGAGATGGGAATGTACTTGGCATGTCTGTGGTTAGAGCATAGAAAGTTGGGGTGTGGGATGTGCAGAAGAGTTGTGTTATTTTGGAAGGTGGGGAGGGTGGCATAATCTGGCTGAGCTACATCTTACTCTCACTGGTTCTTGCATCTGCTAGGATCTGGAAGAATGCAAATGGCACACGCTAACTGGCTAGTTAAGGATGTTTCAATCAAGAGATTGTTTGCAAGGCTGTAGGCAGTGTTTAGGGAAATGAAAAAGGATTGGTGCCATATGAAGTTGCTAGAAAGAGGAGTGAGTCTTTGCCACCCTAGGCCTGGGGGGCACATAGAAGAAGGTACAGGTGCTCAGCTAGGGTATCTAAATGTGGAGGACTGCTGATTGGCGCTATGATCTGCAGTAGAAGGATGCACTCAATCCTCAGTGACCTGGCAGGGAGGAGCCAGGGGTAATAAATACCTTGGCCTCACTCCCTTCTAAATTCTTGGATAAACTCTGTTGATAAACTCAACCGTAAGCCAGAAGTCAAAAGGAATTTGCTGATGCCACCTACGATGGTCAGAGCAGTCTTAAAAATATGGAGAGATGTTATGGAAAGGCTAAGAAAAATATCCAAGAGAGCTCTCTTTATAATTTTCTCTCTAGTGTTACTCATTGATTCAGTTGGGGGGGGGGTGTCTTCTAGAGTACAAAATCTGAGGGGGCATCACAGTAACTCACCCTCATTTGGGGGACTCTGACATTTGTAGACCATATGAAAAGCTAGTGGTCAGGAAGTATTCATGTTTCCTCGTAAACAACGATGTTGTTGAGTGGCTTACATAAAGAATTATGGCCCATGAGCCAGATAGGTAACCTCATTTTGGTGATACAGATACCAGTAACCAAATGTCTCTCTAATCTTTATGCTACTAATTGTGGGAATGAAGGAAACCTTTCGATGTCTAAAACCAGAAGGAAGTGAAGTAGTCAATGTAACCTTTTCCTTATTCATTTCTCATCTGAAATGCACTTGATATTTTGAAAAAGCAAACTGGCGTTATTTTCTTCTAAGATTCCATTTTGTATGCAGCCTCACAGGTAACTGCATTCACTAAATGATGCCCAGAACATGCAAAGATAGAAGAGCATTATAGAACATCTGTTGAAAGAAGATTTCAAATCATCTGGAACCTGGGAGGGAAAGTGTTTTGCAATGTCCCACCACCGTAATTGCTGGAAGCCAGAGGCAGGGAAAGGAGGTAAGTTATGAAGAAAAAGAATCCTCTGAAACAACATTTCTTTACTGTTGCCCCAGAGCAATGGTTCCTAATTGACCAGCTGATCATTGAACAGTAGCTACCGCCTCACCCCACCCCCCTCCCCATCTCCCTTCTCTCCAAATGTAAGCTTTGCAACTTCTTATTTGCACTTTTGGCTTACTGCAAATTAACGAAGCATGGGAAATCGTCACACTTTGATACCTTCTCATATCTGGCTTCTCCTGTCTGGCAGCCCATTGACTTCAGCATCAGCAGGCTACCACTAATCCTGGCCATCTTGCGCATTGGAGAAACTTAAAAAGAAAACAAAACCACTCATTACAAAAAAGATTGGGGTAAATTTGTGCCCGCAAGAAGTGTGAACAACTTTTGAGAATGGATTCCCAATTGTGCCATAAAGTGATTGTATAGTTAACAGCTCAAAGTCCTGCTTCTGAGGCATTAGACCTGGAGCAACCTGGTTGCTATGCAAGCATTCATTTTCATTTTATGTTGCAAGTAGGATGCAGATCTTCCTGACCAAGCATGTTTAAGGTGCTCCTTTCACCAACAGCTGGTCAGAGAACAGTGGTCCCCTAGAACATGGTCGACAGTTTGGTGTGCTGGTAAATGGTTAACAACTGGCTTTCTGTAGAAAAACAACAACCCCAGATTGTAACTTTTGCCAATTTCCATGGTGTAAATACTGCAGCTGTGGTCGATTTCAAGCTACCACCACGCTGTTGCTGATCTCAGGGTTGGGAAGAGATGTACATAATTGGTTCTGGCAAGTGATATAATCCACCTCCAGCATCCCATTGGCAGTGGATGCTGCCAGACACAGAACTCATATGGAATCCAGATGCAGAGAGCTACACCTGGTCCTTCTAGGCATCAGCAGAGGCATGAAGAGTTTGCAGAGAATATTGGAGGGAAGCTTAGTTCTATATAGAACTTGTAACTACTACTCAAATAATCCAGTTGATGAAAGCCATCCTCTGGGCAAGTGAATAAACACAGAGAAGAATTCTCTAAAAATAGTAACCTGGACCTTAAAGAAAGGAGCCAATTGTGTGGGATGAAACCTGAGAAACATATTGAAAAGGATTCAGACCAATTTGGTTAAAACATTTTTTTATCACAAAGATTTTTTTCCCTTAAATTCTTTTCTTTTCTTTCTTTTTTAAAATTTTTTTTTATGGAGAGTTGTTTGCTTTTCTATTTCAATTTGTTTTGTTCTCATGAACAGACAAAGGGAAGAGAATCCACTATCTATCTTTTATAGTATGTGAGTGTGTTAATGATATACCTTTTTCATCACAGAAGGTAGGCTCAGTCATTCTCCACAAATCATTGTCTTGTCTAGAAATAAAGAACCCATCTGGATGTTGCTGCATAGGGCTACCTGGACTGAATCGACTCTGCCCTCTTATTAGATTGAAAATTCCAAAGTGAAACCAAAGCCACTCCCTGCACCCCCCACCTTCCTGCCTCCTGCATCCTTATTTTAAAATGCTTTTTTCTTGTCAAGTTGTGTCACACATTGTGCCTGAAAGTTCCGTCTTTGATGTTACTAAAACCCAGAAGAGAAGAGACCATCACCCTCCATCTTACCATTATATCACTTTTTGGATGCTATAGCTGGAGAGGCTGGGCACAGGCATAGTTGGCCAGTAAAAGAAGAGAGAAGGTGCCTTTCTTGCTTCTTCTGTAGCTCTGTAGCCCTGCCAGTAGTCTCTGCTGTGAGCTCTGCCTCATGGACCAGCTTTGGTAATGAACATCAGGGTTTTGGCTCTGCCTCAGTTCCTCATGATAACTCAGCAGTAATTGCAGCTGCTTCTGCCCACCAGCCTCTAGTAGATGACAATTTGCCATTAGGAAGAATACAATTTCTACATATGCATCCAGTTTAACTTTAAATAATAAGACTCGAATCAGTAAAGTGGAATTCTACAGACAGTAATAAACTTGTTTTAACTTCCACTCTGTAAATTTCAAGGCTGCTAGGATGTGGTGTAGGGTGTTGTTTGTACAATATGCTTGATTTGTCTGAAATTCTTATATTAAAATAGATGGAAATTTGTTGTGCTTAAATAGGTAACAGGTTAAATAATGAACATTTGTCTGGTTTTTACAGGTTCTGAAGTATTTTCAAATGGATTTAGATTATTTGATCAAAACAGAAATCTAGTTACATTGATAGGAATTATCCTATTAATCTCATTTGTAGATAAGAAAATTAAGTCTCAGAAAGATTAAGTAATTTACCTAAGATCATGTGGTTGGCGAGAGAATAGAAATTTGAATCCATACCTTCTGACCCTAAATGTCTACAATCCATGCACTTTCTAAAATATACAAGGGCTTAACTTCCTTAACTTGAAAGATCTCTCAAATTTTTAAAAATGATTTTAATGAGAGGCACTTTAAAATCCCATTACCTTTCTGTGTTTATAGTCCTCTGATCTTCTTGTTTATATTTTTTCTTGTATGTATTCTGGTCTATTCTTGAAAGAAAATAAAGATTTTGTTCATTTATTTCTCAAAAATATCTTTAAAGTTTGGCACAGGCTGATATTTTATTACTCAAGAAAAACACTTTTCTTAAAGTTTTAGTATTATTCAGAACACTTTTTAAATACTAAAATTTATATTTACTTCATAGTTAAGAGCCTTCCCTGTTTTAAGATTATAAAACAATTCATCCACAATGCACTTTTAGTGATTTAGTTGTTTCTTTCTTCCTCCCTCCCTAATTTGAATGTATTATCTATTCAAAATTATGTTTAAAAAAACAAATCAATTTTGCTGCATTTTTTTTTCCTGAGAATAAAGTTTTAGCAAAAGTTTAGGTTTCTTACTTGGATGGATCTTAGGGTCTCTTGACTACATCAAAGCAGAGAAAGAAAAAAGGAAATAATCTAAGGATTATTACTGAAGTTCCCCAGAAGAGGGTGAATGAGGGAAGACTCATCATAAGAGGTATAAGAAAGGATTTAAAATAGAGTTTGGGATTTTCTGTTTTTAAGATTCTTTGAAAGAAATCTAATTGAATTTGGAATCCATTACTATATTTTCCCCCCGTCAAATTTAATTTAGTGTAAAATAATGATGTTTGACATACAAGAGTTTTAAGAAGTCCATAAGTAGTACTCAAAGCTGTTTAAGAGAAAACCACCACCTGTCTTAAAGAACGCAGAAGTTAGTTAAGATGTTTTAGGGAGGCCGATTTCTGGGTTTGGTCTCCAAAGCAAAGGTCTTCTGAAGGCAGGAGAAATGTTCAGTTGCTCCAGTCCCACCTACTGGATTGCATTCCTCTGAGCGTGCTGGTCCACGGACAGGGAACGCCTACAGAAGAAGCAGGGCCTGCAGGAGGACCGTGGGTTCAACGGCAGTTCTGGGGCTCGTCCTGATGTGCTAATCCTGTGACTGCTTCTTGGCTTCGCCCGTCGCTTGGCTCTGACTCTTGGCTTGGGCCTTGGGCCTTGGCTTAGTTAACTCTGTGCCTTCTGGTTCTGAACACTGGCTGTGACCCCAGAATAAACACTTGCAGCAAGCTCATTAGAACTCCTGGTCTGTGGTTCTCTCCTGGCTTCCTGGCCCTAGGCTGCTTCTCTAATGCCAGCTCACCGACTTGAGACTTTCTCCAGAGCTGTATGGGAAAGAATTTTTGTAAACTGTGAAGGACTGTACAAATGTAAAAGATTAATATTATTTTGAGCCAACCTTCTCATAAAGGCACTAATAAGCACTGTTAGTATATGGTGATAAGGGGACAAAATATCCAAAGCCTTTGATGATACATACCAAGGACTGGCCTAGTGACCCTTCACTCCTAGGTTTGTATTTGAAAAAATAACTTAATATATTCATACTGTATTCATTCCATTAAGAAAAAAAAATATTATCTCCTAAATTTATTTATTGGTCTTGTTTCCTCTCTGTTGAGTTACAAACCCCTATTGCCACTTCTCTTTGGGCACCTCAGTGCAGAGTCTCTGCTGGTAACTCAAATAGGATGTGCCTAAAACTGATCTCACCCTATTCTTCTTCCATCTCCCACCCTTGAATCTGCATCTCCTTCTATGATGGGAAATGACCCCATCAGCCACTAATTGTCCAAGTCAGAAACCATGGCATCAGCATCAGCTTTCCTGCTCTCATCACCAACAAACAATAATTATGTTATCCCTTTCAATTTCCACTATCTTTCTTGTAATGCAGGCCAACATTACCTCTTGTATGGATGGCTGCAACAGTCTCCTATCTGGTCTCCCTGCTTCCAATCCTCCCCCCTTTGCACTATTGTATGGGAAAGAGTGATAGTCTATAAACATACATCTGTTCAGTTCACTTTTTGGATGATGTTTCTACCACTTGGAATACTCATTCTTCCCTTGCCCAGCAGGCTAATACCTCTTAATCTTTCACATTTGAGCGGAGATAGATGCTCAAACTTCTGCAAGTTTCCCCCAATACCTAACCCTTTTGGAACTAATGAAGACATCTCTTCGATATGTTCTCATAACACTCTACTTCCCCTATCAAAGTGCTTATCATATAGCAGTATCATTGGCAGGTTACTTGCCTGTCTTTCCCAAAGACTATAAGGCGTGGATGGCAAAGTCAAGTGCTGTATTCCTAGTTCCTAACAAAACTAGGAATACAGTAGGTACTTAGTAACTATATGTTAAATAATAGAGTGGGTGAATGCATAAAAGTTTAAGACAAGATATAAAATAATTCAATGACTTAAGTAAAATATATGTTCAGTTCTTCATACGACCGATTGAGTGAAAGAGACATGAATAGTTAAAGAACAAAAAAAGACTCAAAGGCTAAACTGTGACAACAGATTAACATACATATACAGAGAGAGAGATGAAGAAAGATGCTATTTCTACTCTTACCAATGGTAGGAAAAGAGATACAGAGAAAAGGATGTGTCTCCTCCTATATTCACCAAGGTATGAGAAAAAATAAGAGATATAGAAAAACTCCTAAAAATACAAAGAGAAAGACAGAGAGAGGGAGAGAGAGAGAAAAACACAACACCACACAAACATAACTAGGTTTCCAAGACTTAGCAGCTCTCAAGTGGGAAAGGAAATGCGTTGGTTGTTCTTGACACATTTTCTTACTATAATTCTTTGAAGCTCTGATATGCATGAAGAGTTAACATTTTATTACAGTTTTGCAATAATAAATAGAAATGGGATGTTGCCTCTTGACACTTTCATCTTGGTTAGATAAAATTATGTTGTACACAGGAGATTCCCCAACTCTAGGCTAGCCCTCTAAGTGGAGAAATTACTGTCAACAAATGCTAGTTTGCCTTAAAATACTGGCACGACATTTCAAACCAAACTAGAATATTGGCAAGAAAGTAAGCTTGAAAAATTCTCATGATACTGCATTATTAAGGTTCATCTTTATCCGCACATCTTTTTCATTTGGAATAATATTGTGTTATATCATTATTATTACATATGAAATTATTGGACATTATTTTTTACTCAAAACACTTGAGCAAAGAGAATTTGGATCTTAGCCAATATTAACTAGATCTTAAGCTGTGGAATAGCCCTGGTAGTTATCAAGGTTTCAGAAATACAATCGTACCATAAATACAGCTTCATATATATATATGTCTGTGTGTGTATATATATAAATGATTAAGCTTTTTTTCTCTTCATTTTTTTCCTTAATAAGGAGACCTTGACTATGTCATTTAACTAAATCTGTATTCATCTGTATCTTTCTGAATACTAGAGGAATAATTGAATGAGTTGTTGAAATTAGATGAGATAAAAAGTACCTGGACAGAACTTTTTAGGAGTGATGCTTCATAACTTTTTGAGCAGCCTTTTTCTGTTATTTTATTTTTTGAACTTGAAATAAAGTTTGAAAAAATATGTAGCTTTTTAGTACTTAACCTCACCTACTATTATCTTCTTTATTTTTGGTAATGAGGAAGATGCTAATTCTATTCTAAGGAAATTACTGAAGCAACTGCATATATCTTCATCCAAAAAAGTCTTCTCCACAACAAAAGTCGTCTCAATTAATTCCTTTACATAGATCTTGTCATGTGCCTGTATTTAAAGTTGTCATTAGTGGTGTTACATTGTTGAATGAGATGCAAATATTGAAATTGTTGCCTTTAAGAAGAGCAGTGGGGAGGTGTGCAGAAGAAACCATCATTTAGAAGTTTGCATTATACTTGCTTTTTACTATCTGATTCCCCTCACTGTGGCAGTGCTTCCCAAACAGGTAAGAATTCACATTTTGGACCAGGTAATTCTCTGTTGTGGAGGGTTGTTATGTCCATTGTAGATATTTAGCAGCATCCTTTGCCTCCACCTACCCACTAGATGACAGTAGCATCCCCTAATTGTGACAAAAAAACCCACAAAATAAAAAACAAAACAAACAAAACAAACAAAAAAACTGTGTCCAGACATTGCCAAAGGTCCCCTAGGAAGCAAAATGGTACCTGGTTGAGAACCACTGCTTTGGAGTTTGCTCCTTGTTTTCCTTTGTTTACTCAAATTTCTTACTGTCCAGGCTATATGGGAGAGCCTTAAAATATATTTTTCTAAGTGGATGAGTAAAAGTTTTCCATCCTCCCTGTGTTTTAAATAGGTGTCACAAAAATGTTTCAGAAAACTCATGATGTGTTCAGCATTGTATTAGGTATTGTGGTTGACCCAGAAGAAGTGCACAGCTTGGCTTCTGAAACTAAATTAGTTTTTAATCAAGATGGAGAGAGAAGATCAATATTCAAAGAACATGAGAGACTAACAGAAGACAGAATATATTGGCAACTGACCAAAAAGCAGACTGGCCAGATTCCAAAATACATGGCACAAGCTATGGTCATGTTATTGATCTTCTGATCTGATGTTCCCTTGAATGTTCTATGACCTATTTTGATGTGTGGGCAGTGGTTAAATGCTGGCTTATTAACTCGAAGCTTTTTACTATGATATTTAATAACAAAGAGAACAGTAGGAAAATATTCTGTTTCAACAAACCAGATCACTTTTACATGTGATGGCCATACCATGCAGACGAGTAGGCGCTGGGACTGGTTATGTTAGTTGCTGAGTGGTAACTGAAGAAAGCAAATCTAACCAAGCATAGCAAGTCCATGGCTAACACAAGAGCTTGTCCATTTACAAGGAGGCACATTAACAGAAAGCAAGTCATGTTTTTCTGCTAACATTAGACCTTAGCTATTTAATGATTATAAAACTTTCCTAACATTTACAGGTTTCTAAAACCACTTATTTTCTTTTATTCCTCACAATTTCTGCTACCTTTGAAAAGATACAGACCATGTGTTTTGTTGTTAGCTAAATAACACTCAAAACAAAAAATCCTTCCACTTTTAATTATTAAAACCCTGGCTGGATGGTTTCTATCAAATTCAAATCTCCTGAATTTTTGTACTGGGATTAATAATGGATTTTTGAAGGATAAGATAAGATGAATTTCTATAATATTTTTGTTTTTATCATATAAGAAAATTCTCCAAACTAACTAATCTGACAAATTTCAAAAAACCCATATATTAAATGCAAAATGATCTTTTCTTATAAGCATAAGATTTAATAAGTAAACAGTACTTTAGAGAACATTAGGTTTATGGATGTTCCTACGACTATTCACAAATATCCAGGTACTCCCATCTTCAGGGCTCATGGCAGAATGGCACTTGTCTCTGACTTGAATGAGGTGTGGCAAGTCTTGGCCAATGAAACGTGAGCAGAAGTAACATGTATCAATATCGGGCAAAGGCTTTGAGAAGCAGTGTGTGATTTACCTTTGTTACTGTGACCAGTGATATTCCAGAGGGTGGTAGCTCCATTACCCTAAGTCTTGGAATGAGGATGATGACAAAGCAGGAAAGTGCTCTCTGCTGACCTGCACAGAGCACATAGAGGGAAAGAGAAATATACATTTGTTGTTTAAAGTCCGTGAGATTTGTTGGTGGTCTGTTAACACAGCACTACCTAGACTATTACTGTGATGAATGCAAAGTACAAACTCCCCAATTTACCAGTTGGGAAAAGTGAGGTCCAGAGAAGTTATGGCACTTGTTTATGATCATAAAAGTTGCTCAAGATAGAATCAATTCCAGAATCAGCATTTGCTGCTCGGAACAATGTCTTCTTTCTACTATACTAGTGTTCTCCCAAATGTACCAATAGTGATTATGAGGTGATTTTAAGTGTGATAGGAATATTATCCTAAATAATAGTGAATCACATGGAGAGAAAATTAATCTCTTTTCATTTCTCTTTCATCCCGTCTGATTAATGGATGGAAAAATTCTCTATTTGGTGCTAGGGTGTCTTTAACCATGTATCTTTAACTCCTTTTTAACACTTGTTAATACCCTTTTAAAAAGTATTAATGATAAAACAGTACTCAGGCTCTGAGTCTTCCCAGTATCCAGATAAAAGTCAATAATTTCATCTAAATTTGTTTTGTTTTCACTGAAGTTATTTTTTTATTTTTAGGTACCATTTGAGCCACATCTGCTCCCCTGAAGTTAATTTTATAGTTACCTCTTTCATATGTGATATGATCCTGGTTACCATTATAATAGTCATAAAAAGTTTACTTAAAATTTTTTTTATTAGAAAAGTTGCAGGTTTTCAGAAAAATCATGCAGAAAATACAGGCTTCCCATGGACCCCCCCCTCCCATTATTAACACCTTGCAATAGTGTGGTACATTTGTTACAACGGATGAAAAATATTATTATGATTGTACCATTAACTATAGTCCATGGTTTACTTTAGGGTTCATTGTTTGTATTGTACAGTGATAATTTTTAAAATTTTTATTCTAGTAGCATATTTACAACCTAAGATTTCCCCTTTTACCCACATTCAAAAATATAATTCAGTGCTGTTAAACACTTTCACAATGTAGTGCTGCCATCACCACTATCCATTACCAAATTTTTCAGTCATCCCAAACAGAAACTCTATACAACTTAAGCATTAAATCCCCATTCCTTAACCTCACCCCAGCCCATTAACCTGGTTTTTGGTTCATAGAGTCACAAACTAAAAAAAAAAAATACTTTTAATGTACATTTGTTTAAGAAGCTAAAGGTAAAGAAAAATATTAATTTATAAGACATATGATGTGCAGATACGGCATAAATCCTGAAAGTTTTACCCAATGGTGGTTTTGAGGTAAAAATGAGAAGGTGAGGTGAGAATGACTGAAGTCAGAAACAAATCCTACCATGTACTGGATTTATCCCCTCTATTTTCATTAAAAAAAAAAGGAAAACTAAGAATTAAAGTAAATATTCATTCATTCAATTAGTTTCTGTCCAGTTCTATTAGTGAATTAATTTTTTAAACACCTACTGTAGAGCAGCTGCTAAGATCTGGGTGGCACAAAGTCTGTCTCTTCTCTAATCCTTAAAGACTTAATATCATCTATAGAAAGAAAAAAATTCTTAATATAAGTACAAAAGTAAACACCAGCAATTTGACTGATCAGTGATTCCATTTGAACTTTGTCAATACTTTCATATTTAATCATCTCTTTAAACAATGCTTATGTAATATGATTTCAAAAGTACTTCCTAGGAAATACTGGGATTTCTGGTCAAAGATACCTCTTCTCTTGTTTCTTCTTTAATTTGGTCTCTGAATATTGCACATGTTTGTCATTTCATTTGTATGTGTGTAGGTACAATTTATTTTGTCTCTATTAGATAATGCCTTTTGCTTTGTTGGCTCAGTGACAGCGTGGGGCAGTTAAATGCTTTCTGTTTAATTTGTAAATATATCTTCAATAAAAACGGAACAAACTATAGTAAGGAAGAAGAGAAAAGCCTGATATTCATTTCTTGACTAACAATGGAGAATGGCATAATTAACTTATATAAGTAATGTAAAAGGAGGAACCAGTTTTGAAACAATGTACTGGGTATGATTTTGAACAGTGATTCACATATTGGAGGTATTCAATAAGTGAGAAATTCTTGTGTAATCTACCACAGCCAAAATAATTAGAATGTGGAAGTGTTATTTCAAGAATCAATATATCCATCTAACTTACAGCAAACAGAGTAATAAAAATATTGGGCTACATTATTTTCAGCAGAATCTCAAAATTAAGAGTTAAGATATTTCAATATTATTAAGGAGAATGGGAATTTAACATTACATAGTTTTTATTAGGCACGTATCTGTGGTGTAATTCATTAGATGCGTATCTGTGCATATCACTTTTGAGGTCTCAAGGGCCAAACTCCATTAAAACCACAATGGCCTTATAATGTCTTTTTTTAATACTATAATTTATATACTTTACCCCCTGCTACCTTAATAGTCAAAAGCTATATAATTGGAGCTGCATATTTCAATGGTTCTTCTGGCATTTTTCACCAAACAGTATTTATTGAATCCTGTTATACTTAAATGTGGTTGGAGGAGAGGCTCCTGGATATGTTACTGAATATATGTTGTTTTTAAGAAGCTTAAATTCTAGATAAAACAGATTTTATTTAGGGTTTAAGAGTCAAATGCAACATGTGCTAAGATGATCCTATATTGATGGGCCCAGATTTATGTCAGCAGTTTCTCTTTGATTCTGTTGGAATACAGTCAGTTCCGCTATAACACTTGTTTTGAAAACACAGTTTTGTTCCAATGTGATAGAAATATTAGGGAAAAATTTGCTTAACACAAATGCTGCACTTGCTTTTGCACGATTTTGTCTAAGGGAAATACAAGATGAACACAGAAAACCGCACACAGTAGAACCGAGCAGTATAGGAATACATAAAACACCGACAGGCTCATACCTCAAACATCAAGATACCCAGTTCACCGAATGTGTTATGAACCACACCTGTCCACATCTGGCATTGCAACTTTCTGTCTAATTGCAGACAGGGTTCCTCCCACCACTTCTCAGTAACTCCTAAGCTGCAACCCATCTGAGGCCCACTTCCACAAGCAACCTTCAGGTCTTTTTCAAGGGAAAGTGACATTTATTATAGTATTTATGCAATTCTTAACCATTAATCATGAGTAAAACTACACTACTTTTATTAGGTTACTATCTTTTTTTAATGTATCCCTAACAAAGTTTTTGAGTATTACACCATTTTTCTCATAAGTTTTATTGTTTTTATTGCACAGTTTTGCATATGTGTCATTATAGCAGAACTGACTGTACATATTTCTGTTTATTTTGGTCAAGCATCAGTAGGATTCCTACTGATGTCATTAAATATATGATACTGTGGTGGCTGTATGGAAGCTTAAAACTATAGCACTATCTTGTACTTCAATCTAGTGTAGAAATATTTAGAATTTTTGGAAGATTGTACATATCTCTTATAAAAAGGATTTAGACATGTCTGCAACTATGATAGTATCCTTTGCAAAGAGCAATTGTTTCCCAAATACATAGGCAACAATTTCATCTGGAAAGGATAAGCTCTTCTTAGATAAAAACTTTCTCAGTTTTTATTTAGGCCAATTATTGTCACTTTGTATCATTCCTTTTAATCTCTAAGGGAAAGAGGGAATAAGGTCCGGTTTCCCAACTCATTCATTTATTCATGCTTTAGCAAATATTTATTGAGTAGTTGTCATGTATCACACACTCTTCTTGTCATGTGGCTATTGTGAGTAATATAGACTAAAATCTTGCCCTCATAGAGCTTGTATTTTCCTTTAAAATTATAAATTTATAATCATTATAATCAAAGCATATTAATGATAGATTTCTTCTATGACTTCAGTTTTGGAGTGAGTTTGTGGGTGGCCATCCTTCAGGATGAACTTTTAGTTTCAGTTGGACCTTGACAAATTAGAAGTAGGTAGTGGCTCTTTCAGAATGAAATGCCAACTAAAAATATTCTGAATAAGATGTTCTCCAAAAGAATTGCTTGCTATCGGAATGATCAGTAACCCTAAACAGACCAGGTCTTGGTTGTGTGGCCCAGAGCTGTGTGTAGGGTTCATGTGGTAGAAAACTGCGGGAAAGACATGTTTGGCTTCCAGTGGTTTCTAAATTGAATTAACTGAGCAAACATTTCAACTATTCACCATCAGTTGGAAATTTTAGCTATTAACATTAAACTATTAAAATGTTTGATGATGTTTTAGTTACCAATATAAATTTAGTAGGACTCATTTAGTCTTAGAGGAAGAAGCTTAACTTCTTTCTTTTCTTCTTAATATAAACTGGCTTTCTTAGTCAGATTATCCAGGATCTTTCCCAGCTCTCCCCGCTCCCTTTTTCTCTCCCTGACTTCCTTTTGTTCTACAGACTTCTCCATGCCTTGGGTGAGGTTCTGAACTACAATGGAAGAGGAGGGGGCTTTTATGGGCTGTTTTGAACCCTAGGAAAATGTATCAGACAAGTTTTACTTTCTTAGAGTGCTATATGGTGATTTTTTTATGTGTCTAAGAAATGGAAACATTTTGTCTCATATAAAAAAGAAATATTTTTATACTGTGCTCCACTCACAGACCACATCAGAGGTATTCTAAGAATAGAATAGATCAAATATATTTTATGGAAATATAATGAGAAAAGGATGTGTTCCCAAAACTCACTCTGAACAAAGGAATGCAGCATAGTCAGGAATACTTTAATGCTCCTAACAATTTTCTCATGTGAAAGGCTGAGGAACAGCCCTGGTTTAAAGAAATCTCCCACTTCTCCCCAGGCTCCCTGAACTTGAAATCAGAATTAGGAAATCTATACGTTGCAAAAAAAGAAAATGCATGGAAAAAGTGACTTAGGGCATTAACTAAAAAGACATTTTTGAAAGAAGAAAACATCAATATGAAACATTTTGTCATATTTCATTTCATTGATCATGTATTTATTTTATGTATTCCAGAGTACTGAAGCTTAGAAGTAACTGAATTTCTGTGGATTCATATTAGATTTGTCAGTCTGTGTTTGAGAGAACTTACTGGGAAAGAAAATATATTACAATCATATGCTTTTATCGTACTGCTCTATCATGTATATGATGAATAGTAATACTAAGTACATTGAACATATGTCTTTTCCGAAAAACAAAATACATCAAGGACTGAATATGTATTCAAATAATAAAGTTCTTTTCATAATAATAGTCTACAAGTGTTCAAGCAACTAAACGTATTGGTTTTACTAATGTCACCTGACCAGAGGTATGGTTTCTTCTAATCATATGGCATCATGCATTTTAACAATACGTTAGTTTGCTTTTTTAACCTTTCTAGATGTTACACTAATGCACACGTGTGATTTTCTTGCCTTTCCAAGATTCTATCTTTCAGTTTAGGTACTCACATTGATTTTCCTTCTGTATCCAGTGTTGTCCTCAAATGTCTCTATTGTCTTGTTGAGTTTATTTTGCTTGGTAATTTTTCACTTCTGAGATATTCTAAATTGGGTGATAATATTCAGCCCCATTTCAACCCTACTTTGTGTTTTCTCAAAAAATATATGCATTCTCAATGGATTACTGTTTATTTACTGTATGTACTATAGAAAAGTCTGAAGGGACTACAGAGTCCCATGAAAGAAAAGTCATCATAATATTTATGCATTAAACACACATATTCATGTACATATATCTATTTTTTGAAAAATCCAAAATGCATATGCTATCATGGCCCCCAAGGTAGCAATAACATATGCAGAGAAAATTTATGCAGTTTCAGGCTGTGAACAAGATTTCCAAGAGCTACTTCAAGAAAACATTACCCCCCTCCTCGTTCTTCAATCTGTCCACTTACTTCACACTGAAGACCTCCTTTTCTTACTAAATTGACTAGCGAACAGTGTGAGCGAGTCTCATCACCTAGGTTTGCTGTTTGGTGACTTCTGAGGGGTAATGGAAACATTATTAGGAAAACTGTGTGTATGTGTCTGCTTCTTTTTATGTTTGTCCCCTATAATAAAAATTTGGAGGATGGATGCATTGCTTAAATTTCAAGAGTGGCTTTATTATTTTTTAAAATTAAAAATTAGAATCGGGTTCTGTTGTTTCATTTTTGTCAGTTTAAGTTCCTCTAGTTATTTTCTACTAGGAAAACTAATAGAAACTATGTGGCACTTAAAATAATTTTTAAATTCTTCAAAAAATAATTTTCAAAATTCTCACTTTTTACAATTCCCTGAGTGAGGAATGAACATATGCCCTGGAAATCTTACCATTTTCATTATTTAACAGAAAATGCTGCTGGAGCCTAAAAATGGTAAGATGCAAATCGAAGCTCTGTGGTGAATGACAGACATTCACAATGTTTATACATCTAGAATATTATATGTTAATATTTTACAGTGTTGAACACCTATGAGTCTATTTATTCTTTATATACTATGCTTATGTAAATATAATATGAATTTTATATATTTACAATATAATATTTAAAGTATGTTATATCCTATATTATATATTACTTATAACATACTATCTACACTAAAATTCTATTCAGGGATTTTTTCTTCTGTTGTAATGAGTCATGAGGGAATATCTGCATCAGAATATGGTACAATTAAATGGCAAAAAGGATTTATGATGTCTTGAATACTCAGTTCACTTGTACTTCTCATCTTCTGCCCTCATTTGTCCATAAACAAAATAGGAATGATTTAAAGGATGAACATTCAATGTCCATTTTATAAAATCATGAACTAAAAATAATTTCATCCAGGGTGACCTAGTACATTCTGTTTTCCAATAGGTGCTGAATCTTAGTAACATTATTAAAATCGTGCAAAAATTTGCCACTTCATAATTTCTACTCTTAGGATTGTTTTAATACATAGATTTTTATCCAGTATTAATCTGTTTCCTCATCTTCGAGTGACACCAACACCCGTGCAATGGCCTGCAGTGCCTTCTGTGATTGGCCTCCCGCTTCCTCTCAGAAGGCCTCTCTCATGTTCTCTTCCTGGCTCACTCTGCCCCAGCCACACTGGCCTGTTTGGTGCTTCTCCAACACACCAGGCAACTTCCATCCTGCATTAGGGCATTTGTTCAAGTGTTCTCTCTGCCTAGAACATTCTACCCCAGGTACCCATTTGGGTGACCCCCATATCTCCTTCTATTCTTTGATCAAATTTCACCTCTTGTTAAGACCAACCCTTATCACAGCATTACACTGCAACCTGTCACCCCACCACCTTCCCACCTGAGCACCCTAGACGCTCTTTAATCATTCAACATATTTTGATTTTTCCATGGTGCTTATCACCATCTAACATATAAGTTGATTTATTTATTTATTGTATTTATAGTCTGCCTTTTCTTTTCAGAATATAAGCAACATGAGGCAGGGGTCATTGTCTATTTTGTTTACTAATGTATCCAAGTGCTTAGATTCGTGCCTGGTACAATAAACTCAATACATATTCATTGAATGAATTGAATGAATGAAAGAATGAATAGATGAAAATAAGATTTCCCTTTTCAGTGATTATAACAGCTTCCCAACTCTCTTCATTTTAATTTTTTTTTGGATATGCTCTAATTTATTGGCATTTGTATAAAAATACAATTCCCAGAGCACAACACAGTTTTCATGATACAGTATAATCAGTTTGGAGTACAAAGGGAGAGTCAGCTCTGTGATTTGGGGCAATACACTCATTGATTCTGTCTTGAGGCAGTCATGTCATATTGTTGACTTATATGGAATTTGTAATCAAGTAGAACACCAAAATACATTTTCACATGGGTTGTCCTTAAGTTTCATGTTCCCCATTCTGTACTTGTATGTTATAGTTTTATGAATATAAAGGTTGGAATTCTTTTGTTATATTTGACACAATTATTATATGTTATTGAGATCTTCCCACTCCCATTCATTCACTAAGGATTTATTAAATATCTACCATGCACTAGGCATTGATGAAAAATGATGAGACAGAAAACAAACATGAACAAGAAAAACAAGTTAGCACTACTGGAACTTACAGTTCTGGGAGAGGAACAGGCAAAGCAGCATCTGTGATAGGAGATTCTCTTACCATGAGAGATATAATAGGTGGTTTGAGCTTTCTCTAAGAAATGATAATTGGATTGAGATTTGAAAGACGAGTTAACTAATAAAAAAATGAAGGAAGAATTTTCCTTGCAGAGGTTAGAGAATGGAAAAAGGCCTTGTGAAATAAAGCAGCATTATGTATATAAGGACCTGAAAGAAGACCAAAGCAACTGGTGTTGAGGGTGCATAGGGGGATGGGGTGAGATAGGGTGAGGGTGGGCAGGGGCCTAATCCTGCAGGGCTTTTAAGGCTGAATTAATGGGTCTGTTACCTTAGAGTCTCTTTGCTCTCTGGCATTTAGAGGCTCTTAGAGGCAAACGTTATTTTGTCCACTCTATCTAAGGATTTTACTAATGTGGTGTGGTTGTGTTTTAGTTTCCTTACAGAACTTAGATATTCTACACAAGATTTATTTCAAAGAAGACACAATCAAAATTTTCAAGTATACGGACCCAAGGGGACAAAAAGATGGAGGCTGGGGAAAGTCTGGTAATAAACAGCTCATCTTTATTGCCTCTGAGGATAGCACAGTGGGGAGTAGTTTTAAAATGCAGCAGAAAATTGAGTGGAGCCTGGAAGCAGCACATGGTTTCTTTGCTGTCTTGGCTTATATGTATAGGAGCAGGAAGAAGGGTTTTACAATGTTTCTTCCATTTAAAATTGGAAGTTCTCTTGCAAAATTCAGAGTTTAAGAATTTCTCAGATTTTGTTTGTTTGTTTGTTTTTGTTTTTAGCTTTTCTCATCCTTAATGTAAAGGGCCAATACAAAGAATGTTAAACACATGAAAAATCCTAATTAGATATTAATTTAAACGGAATGTACTTTTACAATATCCTAGACTGCAAATCTGCTAATAATTTTCTTTTTTCAGTACACCACTCCATCCCCCACATGTACTTATTAACAGGAAGGTGCTGAAGGGAGAAGATGCCTCCTGCCTCCTGAATTGTTCAGGACCCCTGGGGAGCCTGGCTTATCTAAGAGTGGTGTGTTTAAGGAGTTTTGCTTCACAAAGATTGTTGTTGAGAAGACCAGAAAGTCTGAGGTCTTTTCCTGCCCTTTGGTGAGGCGCCTGTTTGTCCAGGCCTCTCCCAGCTCCCGATGTTGCCTCATTTTGGGGTCTTACTTCACTCTCAGACTCAACCATTGCTTCCCAAGGCAAAACTACATACTATGGGGCTGGGACACCATGGGATTTCGGGCCTCTTTCTACTCTCTCAGAATCAATTCTTTCCACAATGCTAGGCCTTCTAACTGAGCCTGAACCACTACCCCAAACTTCTACTTTGTTTCTGGTGATGTCCCCCTTGAGGTTATTGGCATCGCTTTCTGTCTATAAACTTCCCTCCTGGCCACTTGCTCTCTGCTGTCAAAGTTCTTTAGTTCTGAGTCTTCAGGGGCTTGGGTCAGGCTCCCCCAGTCAGAAAATCCCTGAGCTCCTCCTGCCAACTCCCTCATCAGGAATCTGCTGTCTCTAAACCACCCGAAGAAAGCAAATGTTTTTATACCTTTCTCATAAAATTTTAGAATTGAGAGAAGCCCTTCCAATGACTTTGAAAAGCTTAAAGTCCATTTTCTGTTAATATACTTATGACTGGCATAGTAACTATGAATGGGGATTCGGGTTTGACTTGCTCATTTTACCACCTCAGAGGAAACCATTGCCAGTCAGAAATCAAGATGCCTGAGGGCAAAGATTTTTCATCTGTTCCATACACTGCTCTTCTCCAGATCTTAGAACAGAGCCTGGTACAGAGGTGCATTCATCTATGGAATTAATCTCTAAAAGGATGACTATTTTCATTCAAATTGACTAATTTATGCCAGAATTGTGGGCACAAAGTCCCTTGCCAAGAAGAGGAACATTGCTGATGTAATTGCCTCAAAATGAAAAATGAAAATATTTGGTCCAGAATTGAAATAGAAAATAAGTGGAGAGAGTGGGGTGAGAGAAGGAGACAAAGACGTAAACTGCTTTTCAGAAGCAGATGATAATAACATGTCACTTTTATAAGATATTTAATTCTGTAGCAGTTTCAAATAAATGAGAAGAGAAAGTTTTCATTTTAACCTGAAGGAAAATATTTGTTCTCAATTCCTCAAACCCATGGATATATTGTCATTATATAGATCTATAGCTATATCTATCTATCTATCTACCCATCTACCTATCAACTACATACATAGATAATATACTTTATGTGCATGCATTCTATATAAAAAGGGGTACTTTTAAAGGTAAATTAGATTAAATTAACTTCAAAATTTGATAGAATAACTATTGAAATGCCACTTCATTGTTCCTTCTATAAAAAAATAAAGCAATGGAATGTACAGGATAACTGGTAACGTACTGCATAGATTTCATATATATGATTTTATTGCACAGAGTCTATGACTTAATTAGTTAATTTATATCTTGAACTCCATAGAAGGCATTCTCGTCTACTAGGTACATAAGAGAGGATTAAAAAAATAAAAATAAAAAACTTGCCTAATCACGTATTTATCTACCAAACTAACATTTGGGGAACCTAATATAAACTGCTAAGATTTCTCATTTAAAGATTACATCCTCCAATATTACATTCTAGTATCTTCATTTCCTTCAGCTGAAACTATATTTGCTATGGAATTCACAAAAAATGTGAATTCACTTTGTATGTGACATAAATTTAAATCCTAATGTAATTAAGTAAAGACTAGATATGAGGACATTGTTTATTTTAAAATTCAATATACAGTCAGTGTTCTTTTATCTCAGCTCATTTGGTCTTTGTTTTACTCCAGAAGAAATATTTAATGTCTACATTAACTCTGAATTTCTTGTTACATGTTCTCATAGAAATCTGGTCTTTATTTAAATTAATTTTTATTTATATGATTTTTTAAGTCTCTTTGTTCAGAGAGCAATTCATGTTCTAATTCCCAATCAAAATTTCTGATTTCCTCTTGTTTAAACAGCATCAACTTTAACTTCACTTCTGTGTAATTCCTAGGGATTTCCTCTGATGTAAATGATTCCCAAGGATAAACTGTGATATTTCTTAGTAAGAAACGAAATACAATTATGATGTTTGTCTTAGGAAATTCATAATGTAGAAATACAACAATTAACTGGCTTACAATTTAGGACTACCTTGAAATGAAATTCTGAAAATATAATAGCCATTTAACCCCAGAACAGCAGAGGAAATTAAAAATTATATTAGACTATATGCACTATTTACTTGTGGGCATTTGGAAAATAAAAGTACTCTAAATCAAAAGAGTTGTTTGTTAAAAGACTACTACAAGGCCAAGAAAATAAGGTAAGCATTTTTTAAAGAACCCAAGAATGCCCTTTAGAAATATTTATGAACATCTTTCTGGGTTGCATATATGTGGTTCACCAAAATAACCAATCCGTTTGGCTTATTCCATTTTGTTCGGCTCCGTGGTCGATCTGGTGCTCCTCTATACTGAGCAGCATGTTCTGAAAGGATCAGGCCCTCCACTGTTGACTGAAAATGTATGCTGACTTGATAAGCAGTCAGAACTTTTAACATTCAAATATCTTTCTATATTTTTTTGAAAAAAACAAATTTGAAACTCAAATCCCAAACACTGTCAATTATCTTTTAAGGAGAATTTGCTTTATCTACCCCAATAAATTGTAAGCATTTTCGTAGTAAGGCTCATACATATAAGCACTCCTAATAACAGTAAATAATGTGACTAAGAACATCTCTATTAAAGTAGATGAACATGGACTTGAACGCTGACCCTGTCTCTTACCAGCTATAGGACTTACTAATAAGTTCCTCAATTCCTCTAAGCCTCTGTCTTATACTTGTAAAGTGGGAATCTAATGGTATTTGTAGTACAGGGTTGTAGGTAGGATTAAATGAGATATAATTAATTCAGAAGAGTGCCTGGCATAGAGTAAGTGGCAGGTATTGGTAAAAATAGTAGGTATTACTCTTGTTGTTGTTATTGATATTTTTATATTTAATAGAATACTATCTTTTGTGGGTGTCCATAAATGTTTGGTTGATTGGTTATGATGCTTACTCAGATGCAGGATTTGAGGGATGAAGTGAGAAAGGTATCACATCATTGCATTAAATTATGTCCCCAACTCCTGAAACATGGGATATTCACAGGATAGTATACAAATATAGCCCATAAATAGCTGGACCTTCAGTTCTTGTCTTTTACCTCTTTTGAAGGAAGCCTCAGCCCAACACTGCATCCTTCCCAAATCAGGTCTAGCTCCTAGTGATTTGGGATGCAAAATGGGATTTTTTTTGACAATTTCATTGGGAGGTTGGAAAGATCATTTACATCTAATGGCACAAGACAACATGCTCTAAAATTCCCACTAGGCATCTCTGTTCTTTAAGGAAAGATTGCTTCTCTATCTCCTCTCAGTATCAAACACCCTTTATTTCAAATCCTTGTCATAAGAAATTCTGCTCTTTCTTCAAGTTCAAGTGCCCCAGTCACTCAGAAAACCTGCAGTTAACAGAACCTATCTCTCTTAGAAAACAGTTTATAGATCATCTCATTTTTTCTCAACTCTGTCCCCTTCTGTATCTTGCACATCTTTGAAGGACTCCTCATCCTGATTAGCATAACATAGTATTCCTTCCACAAAGACTAGGCTCTTCTTGGGAGGAGATTCTGAGGTGAAGAAAATGGAAATTTCTTTCATGCCATTATTTATAGAGGATGTTAAGTCTGAAAACATTTACTTCCTTTCAATTTATCTAATATTTATCAAGCACTTCCTCTGTGCAAAGCACTGGATAGGTGAAGCGGGAAAACAGAAAGAGGAACAACACGCTATGTGCTCACTTTTCTGGGGGAGACAGACACATAACTAATCAACACTAACAAAGTACAGATTTCAATGTCTACATCAATAGAGTTTCAAGCTTGTATGTGATCACAGAAGAAAGAGAAATTAAATTTAACTGGGCAATTTCAGGAAATAATAATTTTGATTGTCTGAAATTTGATTTCTATTCTGAAGGATGGATTGACTTTTGACCGGTGATTATTGGGGTCATAGTATATTGAGAAAACTAGTGAGGAGAGAGAACTATGCAGGAAAAGGTAAATAAGTGGGGAAGGCAAGGCACATCAGAAGGACTGTAAGAAATTAGGTGTGGTTGGTAGGGTGGAGAAAATGAAGAATAGTGTAATGGAAAAATAGGTCTGGAAAAGAAAGCTTGGGATAAAATCATGGAGGCTTAATGGGACTGGGTCATGAAAAAAAGTCATGAGAAGTTTTTGAACAGAGATTGCTGTATGGCAAGTAGGTTGGGGAAGAATTCTGGGGGCAAAAATCCAGACTAATAATATAATCAAGACCATTTTTTTCCCCCTAACTTCCTATTATGATATTGTGCTATACCTATGATTTCATTTAATCTTCACAACAACAGTATACTATTACCAATTTACTGAGGAGAAAACTGTGGCTTAGAGGTGAGGTTGCGATTTCCCTCTTCCTCAGGGGGGTGCGACGGCGGAAGAGGAGACCCGGTGCTGGTGGCCCGGCTGGCGTGTGGGGGAATCCGGTGTGGAGGGCGACGCAGTAAAGAAGCTGCGGAGACGAGGCTGGTGGCGCAGGTCTACTTTATTAGGGATGTGCAGTACAGTTTATAGGGTTTAGGGCTACCGTGTAGCCCGCTGATTGGTTGGAGGCAGCGTC
>JAQZBX010026854.1:0-28706 GCA_029593785.1 Cabassous unicinctus
AATTTCTTTAGCCATCTCATTGAATTTATTAAGGAGATTTGTTTGAACATCTATGATTAGTTGTCTCAACTCCTTTATGTCATCTGGAGGCTTATCTTTTTCCTTTAACTGGGCCATATCTTCCTGTTTCTTGGTGTGGATTGTAATTTTTTGTTGGTGTCTTGGCATCTGGCTTACTAGAGTATTTATTCTGGGTGCAGTTTTTCTCTTTAGTTTAGGGCTTCCTGCCCTTCTCCCTTACTGGTTGTGTAGTAGGAGCCAAAGATGTAGTTGGTGCTATAAGCTGTGGAAACTCAAGCTATCCTCATTGCCCAAAGGACCAATGAAGCTTCTCCCAACTTTCTCCTTTGCCAGGGTTAGGGAAAGAGCCATAGCTGTGTGGAATAATCCAACTTATGCAGGACTAGACTGTAGTTGTCGATAGAGACTGATGAAGCTTCATGTCCCTTTCTCCGCTGCCTGGGGCAGGGATGGAGGTGCAGGTGTGGGCAGCAATCAATGCAGTGCAGGTCCAAGATGACCACAGTTGCCCCGGGAGACTTCCGATTATTCAGTCTGTGCCAGCTAAATATACCCGCAGTTACCTGGATAGGCTGATGCAGGGCCCACCAGCTTTCTGCCTGCTAGAGTTGGGGCTGAACCCTAGGCTCGGGCTGCAGGTCAATCTGGGTGAAAAAAACCGGTCTCTACCGTCACTGTGATTTTCAGTCAGCCCAGCTTCCCCTCATATTGGGGGTGGAGTCAAAATGGCAGCTACTGGCCGCCTTCTGACTTGGACAGGCTCAAACTTCAGCTGTTCTTAGTGTTGTACTTTAGCCAGCCTAATTTACTAATCAGTAGCTGAAATCAGTGGCTAACCATCTCTTCCTCCCATTTTTGGGAAATGGAGCTTCAAATTCCTGCCACAAAATAGCTCCTGGGGTGGCTTGCACTGCCAAAGTAGGATGATCACCGACCTCTGCAGCATGGCCTGTAATTTCCCGGAGAGGCTGGCACATCTCCCCCATGCTTCCTCCCTGCCAAAGGTGGGCCTGGAGCTTTAGGCTAGAGTGGCAATCTGATCTAGATGGAAAAAATCCGGTCCCTGCAGCACTGTGATTTTCAGTCAGCCCCGCTTCCCCTCATGTCAGGTGCGGAGTTGAGATGGCGGCTACTGGCCTCTTTTTGACTTGCACAGGTTCAAACTTTAGCTGTTCTTAGGATTATACTTTAGTCCGCCGAATTTACTAATCAGTAGCTAAAGTTGGTTCCCATTTTGGGAAGTGGAGCTTTCAATTCCAGCTGAGGGATAGTTCCCAACGTGGCTTGTGCCTCCAGTGGAGGATGGGCACTGGTCTCTGTGGCGTGGAGTGCTTTACTTGCAAATCTTCTCTGTAGATGGGCAGTCTCCTCCTTCCATTCTTTCAAGGATATTGCAGGATGCACTTCTGGTCTCCTGGAGCCCCCAAACAAGTGCTCTAGATAGCTGTGGGAGATCACCAACTGCCCCGTAGCAGGAGCTGATTCTGGGAGCTCTTTACTCTGCCGTCACCTTGCTGGTTCCATCTCATATTCTTTTAACATATTTTTATTTTTTATTTTTTCTAAAAGATACTTAGATTACATAAAGTGTTACATAAAAAATATAAGAGATTCCCATATGCCCCACTTCCCAAATCTCACATTTTCCCCCACATTAACAACTTCTTTCCTTAGTGTGGTACATTCATTGCAATGGATGAACAAATTTTGGAGCATTGCCACTAAGGATGGATTATAGTCAACATTGTAGTTTACACTCTCTCCCACTCAATTCTGTAGGTTATGGAAGGATATATAATGGCCTGTATCTGTCATTGCAATGTCATTCAGGACAATTCCAAGTCCCAAAAATGCCCACATATTGCACCTCTTTTTCCCTCTCCCTGCCCTCAGAACCTCCAGTGGCCACTGTCTCCACATCAATGAAATAATTTCTTCCATTGCTAGAATCACAAGTCTATAGTAGAATAACAGTAAGTCAACTCTAGTCCATATTTTATTCCCCAATCCTGAGGATTCTGGGATGGTGATGCCCCCCTCCACTTCTAATTGAGAGGGGTCTTCAATCCCATATGGCTGATGGATGGGACTTTCTTGCTTGCAGTTTTAGACTCTCTCAGTTCGCTGGTATGGCAGTTGTCCAACCTTACCTCCTTGTTAGTTGTCTTGGGTGAGTCCAATGAAGTGGAGAGAGGACGAAGCAACTCTGCTGAGGCTCAGGGCCCAGCTGGTACATGGACAGCCCAAAGATTCAAGTCTCTTGGGCATACACCTACCAACTCCAGCACCAACTATAGGTTCAAATAGAAGGGACAGAAGAGGCATGTGTAGAGAAGTCACAACTGAGTCCAACTCTGTCACTCTTGGGGGCACAATCTCCAAAGTAGGGCCCACTGGCAAGGCACCAAACTCCAGAGCTATCTGCCATGACTGTAGGATCTGGGTGTCTCCAGAGTCCTCAGGAGCCCCCCTATTTAGGGTAGTATCTACTTTGGCATTCTACGCAATCCTGTTGAGACATGCATAAGCATTACCTCTTGGATGACCTGACTCACTTTGAATTCTCTTAGCCATAAAAAACTCATTTGTCTTTACCTTTCCCCCCATTTATTTGAGGTCTTTTTCCAGTTGTATTGCTAGTTGATGCTTGGTAGTAATTCCTAGGGACCAGGGAGGCTCATCACTGGGAGTCATGTCCCATGCTGGGGAGGGGGGGAAGGTAATGCATTTATATGCTGAATTTGGCTTAGAGAGATGTTTCCTTATATTTTGAAGGCATTTAAAACCAGTCTTGAGAATCTAAATATGTTTCTCAACTGGATTCATTTTATGGAAACCGATGACCTTCAATCCACACCAGAAGCTTTTAAAATAGTATTTTTGCCTCTATTTCTCAGAATTTTCATAATGATGCCTTCTGATATGTCTATTTTCATATATTAAGGGGAGCATGAGTTAGATATACTCTATAAGCTCAAGTCTTTCAGTTCTGGATATGTATCTTAAAATATATAAATTATGATTTCCTACTCATTTTCCATTCGTTAATATACTCTCTATGACATAGTCTTTAGGATATATATTT
This sequence comes from Cabassous unicinctus, assembly GCA_029593785.1. Classification (NCBI taxonomy): domain Eukaryota; kingdom Metazoa; phylum Chordata; class Mammalia; order Cingulata; family Chlamyphoridae; genus Cabassous; species Cabassous unicinctus. The sequence goes on from JAQZBX010026854.1 coordinate 3,107, forward strand.
GGGTGGGTTTTTTTTTTTTAATCTTTTTGCTATCTTTTTTTAATGTATATGAACCCCTTTCCTTTAATGATACACTTTCTTGAAGTTTTCTTCACTTTGCACTTTGTGTTTCTTCCAATGATTTTTTGTAAGTGCAGGTCTGTTTGTTTATGTTAGAATTTATGTTAGAGGTTCCTTTTAAGTGTCTCTGCTTTCTTCTAGTGGGTTTTATTCTCACATAGACTATCCCTCATGCAGTCAAAGATGACTAACTGAATGACTGAATTTAATCATATAAACTCAGTAACTCCAGAGAGAAAATATTTTTTTATTATTTTGGCAGAAAAGAACAAGAAATATTCAAGGGAATATTTCTGCCACCAGATTTTAGCATGTATTGTTAAGACAGGGCCATAAATTATTCCCATGCAAATGACTTATTTTGTGGTTCCTTCACCAGATAAGATCCAGTGAGAAAAACAAATAGCATAGTATGAATTTCATACTGAGGATAATTTTACAGAATTAGTAATAGAGATATTCCAATATGGAAAAAGGAAAAACTTGATAAGAACCAATCACTGCAAAAATTATCTGCCTTAATCCTAGGACTGGTGAAAAGAAGCAGTATAAACAGATTCTCAAACTTAGGGCAGATACTCTATAGGAGAGATGCCTGGATGTATGGGAGACTTAGGGCTGCCTAAGAAGCTTCTCAATGGTGTAGTATTTAATACAACCAGATCATTTGTGGTCAAAGGCTCATACCTATCCTGTCATCAATCATAACTTGTATCCTGGACACAAGCTTATATTGTGGTAGAATGCATCCCTAAAGAATTCCATTCACGTCCAGTAATTTTGGTTGAGTCCTGCAGGAACGAAAGAAAAACCTATACCTGGAATCTATCTCTGAGAAGACAAACTACTGGTCTTCCCAGGATATAAGGTTACAATGTAGTCAAGTTGCAACCAAGTAGTTGGATGGAATCTTGGAGGAACAATGGCACATCAAGCCATCTGTGTTGCTCTCAGTTGTTATTTTGAACATTCAAAGGAAACATTAGCTGTGTCAGCCTAGGGAGAGGCCATGCTACTGGACCAATGGATAGCCTCCGTCTCTGACACCATGAAAACGCCATTCATGTGCAAATTGTACCAGTTCCGTATGGCTGGTGATGAAGACCAGCTATTGACAACTGGATAAGCCATTTTATCCACTAGAATTTTAGAGCCTCTTCTACAGTGATTACTTTCTGTTCAGTGTTACTGGTGACATTAAAGTCTTCAGAATAGAGGTACGCTATAATATGTCCATTCACATGTATCTTTCTGACATACCTTTTCTTTGATACTCTAAACCTTTCGACTCCAGATCCCTGACTAGATGAGCATTATATTGGCCATATCAAAGAACTGTAGATTCTCCTATCAGGCCACATCTTCTTCCACAAAAAGTGATTAACCGGGTATCACACTCACAGTACCATCAACTAGGAAGACTTTTCCCTCTCTATTGCCTTTGAAGGACACTTCTTTCCACTTCTTACCCACATGCAACAGACCCATCCATAACTTTAGTGTAGAATACCTCCTTTTCTTTCAGATGGCCATAAATATCACAGATATGGTCATAGGTATGTATGTGGGAAGCAGTGCTGGTACAAGAGTGTTGGATGGCATGGGGGTCTGTGACACCCACTTACGCAATATACTGATACTGTCTGTTTCATTGGTCTGTTTCATTGGTATAGAGTATGAATGGGCTATTTCCCTCTACAGGCCCCATATGACTTATGAATTGGAGGTCTGATCATCCCAGTTCTTAATGGATAATTGAAGTAGCGTGCTCAATTAGTGTCTGATGGTCAAATCTTTTAAATCTATCAGAGCCCCAAAATATTGAAAAAGCCATTTCTTAATTGGAGCCTGATGGATAGAGTCTCATGAACTGCACTCTGAATGTTTTGCCATCACTGACAACTCCAAAAGAATAAAGCTGGCTAGTTCATATGGCCCAATTGCAGGGCTGCAGAACTGCCTACTACAAAGCCCTTTCCTTCTCTGAGACCTACTTAAAACAGACAGATGTCCTTATTACCTAGTGTATGGCTGATAGCAGTATGTCTGAGAATGGAAAAGTTTGCCTCCCAAACCCAAAATGCCTGTAAAGTTTTGCGACCATCTTTGTGATAAAATATGCAAGGCAAGAATGCAGCAAATTGTAGGTTTTTGTTTTTGCTATGCTTGGGATATTCCAGTACTCCTCAGAGCACAAAAGACTTAAATGTAACTGAAGTGGCTGGTTCCTGAATATTTGCAGGGTTTAAATTCCATTATCTGGAGGGCATGTGTCTTATTATTACCTCCAACATACCAGCCACTAGTTACTAGTCAGCAAAATAACACCAATGCAAAATATCAATGTTATGTTGTATGGGAAACCCAGATGTTTTGGATTTCTTCTGCCTAGGTCATGACAAAAAACAGGTGAATTAAAATTGCCTTGGGAAGCGGATGTGGCTCAATCAATAGGGCTCCCGTTTACCATATGGGAGGCCCCAGGTTTGATTCCTGGGGCCTCCTGGTGAAGGCAAGCCAGCCCACGCGGCGCGGTGAGCTGATGCAGCAGAACGACCCAACAAAGGGAGACAAGCAGACACAGAAAAACACACAGCAAATGGACACAGCAAGCACAAGCAGCAGGGGGGATAAATAAATAAATCTTTAAAATTGCCTTATGACTTCCAGGAACATGATGGCATAAGAGATAGGCAGGGCTCACCTCTCTTCTAAAAACAGCAAGAGGAAAGGAAGAAACTTCGCCAAAAAGTTCTAGAGGTTTTCAGACCAAAGGAGTGCTGTCCACTACCTGGAAGGGAGCAGGATGGGGAGACAGAGAAGCCAAAGCAAAAACTGTAAGTGAATTACCTCCACAGCTGGGGAAAGCAACTATTCCCCACCCTCAAGGAAAATATCCTCAGTATAGACAAGGAATGGCTGCTGCTGACACAGAAGAAAGTAGAGATTTTTCCTCCCTGATAAAATGTAGGGTGTGCCTCGGGGAGATCATTGCTTCTGATTATTGAGTTTGGACTGCAAGCTCTGGCTCTGAATCTCTACTCTAACTAGCTCAGAAGGAGTAAAACACTCTTCCCCTAGGACTGCGGGGAAAGTTTTGCCAAATAGTACCATATGCTGGCAGAAAAAGAAAGTGCACCCCAAAGAATTAAAATGGAAAAAATATATGAAGAGGCTTTTGGGTGTATTTATTCTCCCTCTCTTCAAAGCTATTTGAAACTGGTCTATACTTAATTAGTGGGTCCCTGGCCCTATTTTGATCAGCTAAACATGAGCAATTTTAAGTCTAGAAATAGTTGAAACCAACAATTAAAGAAGAGCCAAAACACAAAGCCAATCAACAATGAAATCCACCATCATAATCAGATGCCTAGAGATCAGCAAATAATTTCAAGCCATACTAAGAAACTGGAAGATATGTCCCAGTCAAAGAAACAAACTAAAATGTCAAATGAGACACAAGATTTGATAAAACTTATCAATAATGTTCAAACAAATCCCCTAAGTCAATTCAAGGAGTTGAAGGAAAATATGGCTCAAGAGAAAAGGATATTAAGAAGATGATGGGTGAGCATAAAATGAATTCGAAAACTAGAACAGAATAACAACAGAACTTGTGGGAATTAATGACACAATGGGTGAGATAAAATATACATAAGAGGCATACAAAAACATATTTGAATTGGCAGGAGAAAGAATCAGTGGCTAAAAGACAGGACATCTGAAATTGAAAAGACAGAAGAACAGATAAAGGAATGGGGGAAAAAAGCAGCTCAAAGAATTGAACGACAGAAGGAAGTGCACTAACATATACAACATGAGTGTTCCAGATGTAGAAGAGAAGGGGAAATGGAAAGAAAGAATATTTGAGGAAATCATACATGAAAATTTCCCAACTCTTATGAAAGACGTGAAAATTCATGTCCAAGCACAATGAACTCCAAAAAGAATAAATATTAATAGGCCTATGCTGAAACACATACTTAACAGAATGTTAAATGCCAAAGATAAAGAGAAAATTCTGAAAGCAGCACGCGAAAAGTGATCCATCACATACCAGGGATTTCCAATAAGAATTACTTCAGATTTTTTATTCAGAAACCATGGAGGTGAGATGACAGTCATATGATATATTAAAGATACTGAAAGAGAAGCTCTACCAAGCAATAATACCAATAATACTTTATCCAGCAGAACTGTCTTTCAAAAATGAGGGTGAGTTTGAAATATTAACAGATAAAGGAAACTAAGATTGTATTAACAAGAGGCCCTATCTATAAGAAATACTAAAGGGAGTGATAAAGCCTGAAAAGAAAATACAGGAGAGAGAGACTTGGATGAGAGTATAGACATGAAGATTATTAAAAAGTGTAGCTAAAAGTATAAAAAGATATTTTAAAAAATGAGATAGGACATATGAAAGCCAAAGGATAAAATTATTGAAGTAAATAATGCCTTTACAGTAACATCACTGAATATTAATGGATTAAATACCCCAATAAAAAAAAACACAGGCTGACAGATGGATAAAAAATCTGAGACATCCAGATGTTGTCTGCAAGAGGCATACCTTACCCACAAGGATACAAATAGGCTGAAAGTGAAATGCTGGAAAAAGCTATCCCATGTAAACAATAATAAAAAATCCACAGGGGTAGCTATACTAATACTAAAAAAAAAAACAGACTTTAAATGTAAAACTGTTAAAAGAGATGAAGACATTATATATTAATAAAAGGGGCAAGCATCCATGAAGAAATAACAATTAGAAATATTTATGTACCTAACCAGTGTGCCCCAAAATAAATGAGGCAAAAACTGGCAAAACAGAAGGGAGAATTAGATGTTTCTACAATAATAGTTGGAGACTTCAATGCAACACTCTCATCAATATATAGAACATCTAGACAAAGGATCAGTTTGGAAACATCAGTAATATGATAAACATACAAGAACTAACAGACATACAGAACATTGTACACCAAGTTAGCAGAATATACATTCTTTACAAGTGCTCATGGAACTTTCTCCAGGATATACCACATGTTGCACCAAAAATCATGACCTAATAAAATTTAAAACTTTGTAATTATATAAAGCATTATCTCTGATCATAATGGAACGAAGCTGGAAATCAATAATAGGTGGAGAACGGGAAAATTTGCAGATATAGGGAGGTTAAACAACACACACAAATGTTCAGTGGGTCAAAGAATAAATTGCAAGAGAAATCAGTAAATATATAGAGATGAAAGTAAATGAGAACAAAACCCATCAAAACTTATGGGATGCAGCAAAAGCAGTGCTGAAAGGAAATTTACAGCCCTAACTGCATATATTAAAAGGGAAGATAGTTCTAAAATCAATACTAAGTGAATACCTGGAGGAACTAGAAAAAGAATAGCAAATTAATCCCAAAGCAAGCAGAAGGAAAGAAGTAACAAAGATTAGAGCAGAAATAAATGAAATCAAGAACAAAAAACAAACAATAGAAAGAATCAACAAAACCAACAGTTTGGTTCTTTAGAAGATCAATAAAATTGCCAAGCCCTTAGCTATACTAAGAAAAAAAGAGAGAAGATGCAAATAAAATGAAAAATGAGAAGGGAGGATATTATGAAAAACTGTATACCAACAAATTAGACAACTTGGATGACATGGACAAATTTCTAGAAACACACAAAGAACTTACTCTGACTCTAAAAGAAATACAAGGTCTCAACAATCCAATTACAAGTAAAGAGATTTAGTCAGTTATCACAAACCTCCCAACAAAGAAAAGCCCAGGTCAAGTTGACTTCACAGGTGAATTCTTCCAATCATGTCAAGAAGAATTAATACCAATCTTCCTCAAACTCTTTGAAGAATACTGAAGACCAAGGAACACTCATTTTATGAAGCCAACATCACCCTAATAGATGGGCCAGATGAAGATGCTACAAGAAAAGAAAATTACATACCAATATCTGTAAGAGTATAGATGCAGAAAATCTCAACAAAATACATGCAAATTGAATCCAACAGCATTTAAAAGAATTTTACAGCATGAGCAAATGGGGTTTATCCCTGGAATGCAAGGATAGTTCAACATAAGAAAATCAATTATTTTAATATACCATACCAAATCAAAGGAGAAAAATCACATGATCATCTCAGTTGGTGAAGAACGGCATTTGAAAAAATCCAGTATGCTTTCTTGATAACAACACTCTGAAAGATAGGAATGGAAGGATACTTCACCATGATATATGGCATATATGAAAATCCCACAGCCAACATTGTACTCAATCAGGAAAGCCTGAAAGTTTAGGGAACAGATAATGATGCCTATATTATTAGGCATCACTGTCACCTTGTTATTCAACATTGTGGTACAAGTTCAAGAAAGAGAAATTAGGCAAGGAAAAAAAAAAAAATCCTAATCAGAAAAGAAGTAAAATTCTCACTATTTTACATGACAGGATGTAAGAAAATCCCAAAAATAGCTACAACAAAACTAAAAAATTAGTTCAGCAAAGTGGCTAGGTACAAGGTCAACAGGTAAAAATAAATAGGTTTCTATACATTAGTAATGAACAACCTGAGTAGGAAATCAAGAAAAAACTCCATTTGCAATATCAACTAAAAGAATCAAATATCTCTGAATTAATTTAACTAAGGATATAAAGGATTTGTACTCAGAAAACTACAAATCAATGCTAAGAGAAATCAAATAAGACCTAAACAAATGTAAAGATATTCCATGTTCATGGATTGAAAGACTAAATATGGTTAAAATGTCAATTCTACCTAAATTAATTTACAAATTCAAAGCAATCCCAATCAAAATTCCAAAAACCTACTTTACAGAAATGGAAAATTCAATCACCGAATTTATTTTGAAGGGAAAGTGGCCCTGGATAGCCCAAAATATCTTTTAAAAGATCAACAAAGTCAGAGGAATCACAAGTCCTGAGTTTAAAGCACACTACAAAGCTACAGTGGTCAAAACAGCATGGTACTGGCAGAAAGACAGACATATTGATCAATAGAAACTAACTGAGAGTTCAGAAATAGACCCTCACCTCTACGGTCAATTGATTTTTGACAAGCCTACTAAATCCACTTTACTGGGACAGAACAGTCTCTTCAACAAATGATGCTGGGAAAAGTGGGTATCCATACCAAAAAGAATCAAAGGGACCCCTATTCAAACAACACAAAATAGATCCAAGACCTAAATATAAAAGCCAGGACCATGAAACTCCTAGAAGCAAATGTAGGAAAGTACCTTCAAGATCTGGTGGTAGGAGATGGTTTCTTAGACCTTACACCCAAAGCATGAACAATGAATCAAAAATAGATAAATGGGACCTCCACCAAATTAAATACTTTTGCGTTTCAATTGACTTTGTCAAGAAACCAGATATCTGATAAGGCATGATCAACTGCTCAAAGATAAAAAAGACAAATGACCTAATTAAATAATGGGTAAAAGACTTGATTAGACATTTTTCTACAGAGGAAATGCAAATGGTAAAAAACAAACAAACACGTGAATAGATGTTCAACATCACTAGCTATGAGGGAAATGCAAATAAAAACTACAATGAGATATCTCACACCTACTAGACTGGATAGAATATTATTTAGCTGTAAGAAGGAATGAAGTACTGATGCATGTGGCAACATGGATGAACCTTAAGGACCTTATTTTGAGTGAAATAAGCCAGACACAAATGGACAAATATTGCACAATCTCACTGATATGAAATAAGTATAGTGGGCAGACTCCTGGAGGTAGAGTCTGGAAGATAGGTTATCAGGAGACAGATTGGGAGTGCCGAGTGGTGAATCAATGCTTAACTTGTGCAGAATTTATAATTACTTGATTTAATGATTTGGAAATGGATGGAGGTGATGGTGGCACAATGATGTAAGTGTAATTAACAGCACTGAACTATGAGTGTTAACATGGATTAAAGGGGAGGTTTTGGGTCATCCAGGTTGCTAGAAGGAAAGCTAGAGGAAAAAACGGGGGACTGTATAACACAGTGAACTCTAGAGTGGATGAAGACTGTGGTTAATAATACAAATATAAGAACAATCTTCCATGCTCTATAACAAAGGTACATCACTAGTATAAGGCGTTGATAGTGGGGTGGTATATGGGAAAAATGCACCTAAAGCACACTTTTATGCGATGTAAATGTATTCCTGTTGTCATAGGTATGTTTTCTCTATAGACACCCACACTGCGGTTAATAACACATTAAATTTCCTTCCTGGGGAAGTCCTGCGACTTTCTCAAATAAGATGATAAAAAACCTCTGGAAAATATAAGCTATGCCTAATAAAAGGAAACAGGCCAATATGCCAAGCCCTTGGTCTTAATACTTGTACTTATGAACCTTATTTTTGTAAAAGTGAAACTAAGCCTAATTAGAATTAATGCCTAAAAGTTACCCCCTAAAAACTTCCTCGTTACTCAAATGTGACCTCTAAGCCAAACTGGGACAGACTCCCAAGGATGAGCCTTCCTGGCACTAAGGGATTATTACCAAGCATTAACCAGCAATGCATTTGGAAAAAGACCTTGAACAAATGGGGGAAATAGTAAATAAAACAGAGTTTTTATGGCCAAGAGATTTCAAAGTGAGTCGGGAGGTAATTCCGGAGGTTACACTTATGCAGGTCTCAGGCAGGTTTCACAAACTTCCAGTGTAAACAAAGCCTCTAAAAAGAGTGCTCCCAAGGGTTCTAGTGACATCTGGACACCATAGGCAAGACACACAGCCTCATGAAATCAACACCCCCACAGCAGTCCTATTTGGGAAGATTTGAAAATCTATTTCCTGAATATAATATTGTTATACTCTTATAATTCCTCTAATCATGATTGTTCTATTCCTTTTCTTTGAACCTATAGTTTTCAATATACCTGTTAAATATATTTCTCAGAGACTTAAATCTTCAGATTGTTCATATGCTCATTGAGCCCTGAAACCTAGCAGAGTTGTGATCAACTCCTACTCTCCAGTTCTTCCGGTCTGCCCTGGACAACTAACAAAACATTGATGATGGACAAGTTCCATCCACCAAACAAGGTGTATCTTCAACTGCAAGCAAACCAATTCCTTCCCTCTTCCCTTAATATCTAAGTCCCCTCTCAGCCTGAAGTATCAGAATGGACATCATCCCAAGTCCCTCAGGACTGAGGAATGCACAATCATAAGGGGGGAGTGTAACCACAGACCAAAGCAGATTTGTTATTGTAGTTATTAACTTGTGTTAATGGAGTAAATTGTAACACTGATATTAAGAAAGTAGTTGCCACAGTTTCTGAGGGGAGGGAAAGGGATCAATAAAGGACATTTTTAGGGCAGTGAAATTGTTCTGTTTGATAGTGTAATGATGGATGAATGACATTATAATTTGTCAAAGCCTATAAACTCTACATCATAAAGTGTAAACCATAATGTAAACTATAGACTTTGGTTAGTAACAATGCTTCAATACTGATTCATCAATTGTTAAAAACGTACTACACTAATGTAAAGTATTTGTATGTGTGAAAGAGGGGGTTATATGGGAACTCTCTACTTTCAGTGTAATTTTTCTATAAATCAAACTTCTCTAAAAATAAAAAAATTAAAAACACAAAATCTACAAGCGTTGGAGAGGATATGGAGAAATAGGAATGCTTATTACTGTGGATGGGAATGTAGAATAGTGCAGCTGCAGTGGAGGACTGGCAGTTCCTCAGAAAGTTAAATACAGATCTGCCATATGATCTGTCAATCCCACTAATATTTGTATATTCAGAGAAACTGAAAGCATGGATGCAAACAAACATTTGCACACTGATGTTCATAGTGGCATTATTTGTAATTGCAAAAAGATGGAAACAACCTAGGTGTGCATCAACCAATGAATGAATAATCAAAATGTGAAATATACATATGATGGAATATTATTTAGCTGTAAGAAGAAATGAAGTTTCTGAGTTAGCAATTGGAATTAGATGAGATGGAAAATGATTGATAAAAGAACTTTATAGGAATAATGTTTTCACAACTTGTTGAGCTGCCTTTTTCTGTTCTTTTATTTTTGCGAATTTGAAAAATAAAGTTAATTTTAAAAAAAGAATTAAATTAGTGATGCATATGACAACATGGATTACCTTTGAGGATATTATGTTGGGTGAAGCAACCCAGACTCAAAAGGACAAATATTGTATGATCTCACTATTATGAACTAAATATAATGAGCAAACTCATGGAATTAATAGAATATAAGTCACCATAAAATAAAATGAGGATAGAGAATGGAGAGCTGAGGCTTAATTTATGCAGAATTTATAATAAGGTTGATTGTAATTGTTTGGGAATGGATAGAGGTGATGATAGGACGTTTTAGTGAATGCAATTAGTGCTAATATATGGGAATGATAGTAGTTGAAAAGGAAGGTTTGGGGTCATGTACACCACTGGAAGGAAAACAAATGGATAAAACACGGAACTGACAATATAGCATAGCGAACCCTCTTGTGGACAATGTGTGTGGGTTAATAGTATAAATATAAGAATATTTTTCCATGAATCAGAACAAATATTAAAAGATACTAATAACAGGGTGATATTTGGGCAAAAATATACCTAAAGCAAACTATGGACTGTAGTGAATAATAATATATTAGTATTTCCTACCATTTATTAAAAAAATAATGTTAAATGAAAGAAATAAAACACAAAATACAACTTATTATTTGTCTCCATCTATACAAAATTTAAATATAAATAAATTTATAGAGATGGAAATAGCTTAGTGATTACGTATGGCATGGGCAGGATAGAGGGATTGAGAGGTGACTTAAGTGACAGAGTTTTTCTTTTTAATGAAAATGCTCTAATATTGTTTGCAGTTATGAATGCACAAGTCTGTGATTATACCAAAGGCCATTGAATGTACACTTTAGGATTGTACGGTATGTAAATATGTCTCAATAAAATTGCTATAAATCTTTCATAGTTGGTAATAATTGTTTCTCAACAATGCAAGGTGTTTTTGGCAGGGTAATATATGGCAGCCTTGTATGATGATATGCAAGTTTGTTTTGTTAGTTCCCAACTTTTACTATACTCTTGTTGTTTATGGATGCTCATGTATGAATGGTAAAACTTCAATTTAAAAAAACTGCCTTAAAAAGCTGTAAATTACCACCGTATTCCATTCTACCTGAATACAAACTCTTTCTGATCACTCTATATGATCGAAATAGAAAAGATACTTCCATCTGAAGTTTGAAAATCTTCTATTATCCTCATTAGGTAAAAAAGGCCAAAGAAACTGTAAATACAAACCTAAAAATTATGAAAATTCTATAAAATACTGTATCAAAATGAATGGAAATGGGTCTTTTTCTTTTTTCATAATATCTATCTGACTTTGGTATTAGGGTGATATTGGTTTCATAGAATGAGTTTGGTAGCATTCCTTCTTGTTCAATTTTTTGGAAGAGCTTGAGTATGATAGGTATTAAATCTTCTTTGAATGCTTGGTAGAACTAACCTGTGAAACCATCTGGTCCTGGGATTTTCATTTTGGGGAGTTGTTTGATGACTGTTTCAATCTCTTTACTTGTGATTACTTTGTTGAGGTCTTTTACTTCTTCTAGTATCAGTGTAGGTTGTTCATACACTCCTAGAAATTTTTCCATTTCATTTATATCATATAGCTTGTTGGCATACAGTTGTTCATAGTATACTCTTTGATCTCTTTCATTTCTATGGGGTCAGTAGTAATGTCCCTGTTTTCATTTTTTATTTTATTTATTTGTATCTTCTCTCTTTTCTTCTTTGTCAGTCTAGCTAAAGGTTTGTCAATTTTGTTAATCTTCTTGAAGCAAAAACATTTGGATGGATGGATGTCACTGTTGCAGGGTGGTGGGAATGTGGAGAAGCATGGGGAAAATACAAGTAATGTAACCTATGGACAGCAATACTGTAATATTCTTGCATCATTGCCAATGATGTACTGTGTTAATAATAGGAGGGTATGAAAAAAATATGCCAAATATATGCTATGGACCATAGTTAGTGGTAATAGTCTGATGATATTATCTCAATCTGTAACAAATGTTCCACAAGGGTATTATATATTGGTGAAGGAGTTTTGTATGTGAATTCTACACATGTGCATGATTGTTTTGTAAGTTCATGGCTTCTATAATGAAAATATATGCTAAAAAATGAGGTACATTTAAAAGTTTTCAAAGGAAAAATCAGATAAAAAACACTTCACAATAATGAAAGTTTGAAATATATCAATTACATGTCCATGTCAAAAAATACAAAATGAACAAAAAAAGAAATTATAAATAAAGAATAAAGATAAAAGCAGAAATAATGAGGCATGGAATGGAAAAACATATCTATTTAATAATTTAAAAATGCAATTAAAGTAATGAATGACAGCATAATTTTATAAAGAATATGAGACAGTACAAATATAAACTAATTAATATGAGGGAAATAAACAATCTATTTTTAATAGATAATATTCTTTGCAGAACTCTGTGCAAACAAAACATAAAAGCAGTGATGAAAAATACCTTGGTAAAATACTCAATAATTTCTTAGGTACAAATTATCTTTAAAGACTGAAAACTTAGACCAATTATCAAAGAAATTCTACAAAGCATTCAAATTCCATGTAATCCCAACTCTATAAATCATTCCACAGTTTGAATATGAAGTACAGCTTCCTAACTCCTTTTTTATAAAGCAGTATAGCATTGGTATCGAAATCTTTTTTTTTTTAAGTACCAAAAACCCCACTATGGATCTCTATCACTTATGCATTTCAATGCAAAACTTGCAAAACTATTAAACACTAAATTAGGAAACAGAAACTAACACCACAAAAAGAAAATAATGCAACCACAAAAACAAAATAATGCAACCACAAAAAGAAAATAATACAACATGACCAGGTGGAATTCATCCTAGGGATGCATGTTTGATTCCTTATTAGGAAATCTATTAATATCTTTTGTCATATTAATAGATCTATGCAAAATCATACTTATCTTCACAGATTTTAAAAAGGCTCTTGACAAGATTCAAACCCATTATGATTTAAAAACAAAACACGGCATTAAAAAAAAGAAAAGCTGAGAGCAACCCATGGCTGACAGCCAGCAAGGAAACTGGATCTCAGTCCTACAACTGCCCAGAATTGAATTCTGACAACAACTTGAACAATCCTGGAAATGGATTCTTCCCCAGGGACTCCAGAAGGGAATACAGTCCTGCCAACATCTTGATTTTGATTTGAACAGAGAACACAGCCACACTGTACTAGACTTCTGATTTACAGACCTGTGATTAATAAATGGGTATTGGTTTAAGCACTGTTCCTTACACATGAATAACAAACTTCATAAAAGATTTGATGGTAGCACCCAAGATTAGCAAGGTTTAGAATATTCCAGACCTGAGGTAAGAGATCTTTATCAAAAACAGCACATGAAGAAGTACCAGAAGATTTTAGGAGATAGAATCTTGTATAATGTAAAGACAAGATACTAATGATGAATGAGAAGGAGGAGCACAAAGGGCAATCTGTTTCTGGATTAGCTAGCCAGATTAGAGGGTGGCACCCATAACTTAGAAAAGGATAATAAGACAGACAGATCTGGGGCAACTTAAGTGGGGCTCTCTAGTAAACAGTTGGATCCATGATTATGAACTTAGGCAAGAGTGGCTGCTACAAGGGGATTTAGAGGAATAATGGATGATAACAAATAAAGGATAAGTTAATGAAGAAGAAATCTAACAATTACTTAGCACTTAATACCTGCCAAGCAGTTTTCTAAGTGCTCTAGATGTTGTAGGCATTAAACCCTCAAAACAACTGTAGATGGTAGGAACTACCATTAAGCCCATAATGTAGATGAGGTAAAGAGGCTCAGAGAGATTAAGTAACTTGACCAAAATCACACATTTTGTAGGTGGAGGAGTTTGAATCCAAGTTCTATAAGTCTGACTCCAGAGCTCATTTTATTAACCTTTCTCTATTGTACTTCTGGTGGATAATATTAAAGCTATATGATATGATATTATACCAATCTCAGAGAAGTGTAGAAAAGTTTTGGAAATGGCAAACAACTCTTAGAATTGAGCATAGACTCTGTAGGTTAATATAGAGAACATGGAGAAGGCTATTCCGTTCCTGTACAGAGGACACAAAATTTCTAATGTGAACTGCTATTTGGGGAAGGAGTCCCAAAGGAACCACTGTTAACTCATTGACAAAAGATGTAAACACAGGCTCAGTAATGTCTTCCCTTGAGAGCCTCGTCAAATTTAGCATAAAATCCTAAGGAGAGGCTCATCCTCCAAGCTTTCAATCAAGTTGCTGAGATCCATAGAGAATAAGATAAATTCACAGTATCAGCCATTTCATGGTTTGGAGACATAAACTTGATGCATTACCCTGTACCGAAAAAGACATGCTAGGCAAAGCCACAGAATCACAGTCGTTTCCATTAAAAACGATTCCAGCTTCTCAGAGACTGAGATTTGTGCTACTTCATTATCCTCCATTATCGGAACCATTGTTTCCTTCAGGACAGTGAACGGGAAAGAACACTGAAGACCCATCAGTAGTGAAGTCTCCAGGCAGAAAGAGGGCTGAAATCGCCTTTGTTGTGATGTTTTCCATCTCAAAGCTACAGGAGAGGAGAGGTCCCCTGCCCTTCCTGAACAATTCATCCTAATTTTGAGGTGAGACTGCATGAAGGGGAGGTGTAGGAGGAATGTAGGACATTAGGGGAAACCATCAGCACTTTCACCTAGCCAGGTAATTAAGGATCTGAAAGGCAGTCAGAAGAATATGGGCTGAGGAATGGGTTCAGGAGAATTCCAGTGACTTCACTGTCTCAGAACTTCAAGAACTTCCATAGGAGTGGTACACCAAGTTCCACTCCTGGCTCCTTTGCTCCCTTGCTGCAGGACCTTGGCCATCCCATTCATCTCTTCAAAATATTGTTTCCTTATCTTTCAAATGTGGACATGAATTTAGATGCTCACACTAAGTGACTTTATCTTTGATTGCATATGCTTAGTAAAGGTGAGGAAATTCAAAAATCTGGAAGGAAAGTTCAAATGAGAGAAGAAAGGTAAAAGGGGGAGTCAGTGTTGCCATGGCTCTGCTTCCAATATCCTGTTCCCACAGTCATGCTTAAGCCCCAAAAGGCCTCACTAAAGAAACAAAGGATATGAGTCCCTTCCTCATAAAACATTCTTCTCTCCTTTCCTCAAGATCACACCACTGAAGACAATGGCAATGGAAAATGACTCCTTAGTAACCGAATTTATACTGTTAGGATTTATAGACAAACCAAAACTCCAGCTACCTTTCTTCTTCCTCTACTTAATGAACTATGTGGTCACTCTGATAGGGAATTTGAGCTTAATTAATCTTTTTTGCATGAATTCTCACCTTCATATTCCCATGTATTTTTTTCATCTTCAACTTGTCTTTCATTAATCTCTGCCTCTCCTTCATCCTTACCCCTGAAATGCTGATGAGCTTTGTTTCAGAGAAGAACATCATCTCCTTTGCAGGGTGTATAGCTCAGTTATCTTTCTTTTGTTTCTTTGCCCATTCTGAGTGCTATGTGCTGACAGCCATGGCCTATGGTCGCTACGTGGCCATCTGTAAACCCCTGCTGTACACTGTCACCATGTCCCCTCGGGTCTGTTTTCTGCTCATGTTTGGTTCATATGTGATGGAGTTTGCTAGTGTAATGGATCACACAGGAGACAAAGTCAGACTATCCTTTTGTAATTCCAACATCATCAGCTTACTACGTGTAACATCTTCCCCCTGCTCCAGCTCTTCTGCAGCAGCACCTATGCCAATGAACTCCTGGCTTCTATTATTGTGTGCACAGTTGTCATAGGATCCAGCTTCATTATTTTCATTTCTTATACTTTGATCTTCTCCAATATCCTCCACATCTCATCAAATGAGGGTTGGTCCAAAGCTTTCACCTGTGGCTCTCAAGTAATAACTGTTGTTCTTTTCTATGGTTCTGGATTGTTTGCACATCTCAAGACCTCTTCTGTTGGTTCTGTGTGCCAGGGGAAGTTCTTTTCAGTATTTCATACCCATGTGGTGCCCATGATGAACCCCTTCATCTACAGCCTAAGGAACAAGGATTTCAAAATTGCTCTGAAAAAAAACCCTGAAGAGAAATGCAAACTGAGCAGAGCCATTGAATAACCCAATACAGATCATGCATATAAGTTCTTAGAGTGTAATTATTAAGTCTAAGCATAAATTTGATAAATATGGCCATGTTGCTCTAACAGAACCTATTTCTTTGATTTGTGTGTGTAAATATTGTCTCTCAGTCTCAGAGGACATACATGTTGACCTAAGCTCTTATCTGAGAAATTAAACTTGAGCAAATTAAGCAATCACAGTGAGTCCATTGGGAACTAAGAGCATGGCTACAGCAGCATCCAGGGGTCAAGTCAGTGGTACTGAGCTGGAGTGAGGCACAGTGGCCAGATTGCTCTTGCTGAAATACTTCCTGCTCTTGCCTCTCTTCTCTGAGATATGTAGCCATGAATTTTACATAACTGCTATAAAAATTGCAATGTCTTTTCAAATGCTTATTAAACACACGCTAAAATGAACAAAAAAAGAGGAAATGAGTGTGTTAAAAGAAGCACAAGACGGATCCTTGTGGTGATTAAACCATTCCATGTTTTGACTTGAGGTGGTGGACGCACAAACCTACAAAAATAATGGAACTTTATAGAACTAAGTATGTACATGTACACATATACACATACAAGTAAATCCGTGAAATTCTTTGTAGGATCAATGGATATATCCTTGTCAATATGCTGGTTGTAATATTGCATTAAAGTTTTGCAAGACGTTACCATTGGGAGAAACTGAATAAAGGATACATGGGATTTCTCTGCATTCTTTCTTACACCTGCATGTGCATCTACAATTTAAAAAGTTTAAATTCAAAAATAAAGCAAGAGAAGTTGAAATACTTTGGAAACGTTAAAAATTATATTCCCTTGAAAGTGA
This sequence comes from Cabassous unicinctus, assembly GCA_029593785.1. NCBI lineage: Eukaryota > Metazoa > Chordata > Mammalia > Cingulata > Chlamyphoridae > Cabassous > Cabassous unicinctus. The sequence goes on from JAQZBX010026854.1 coordinate 20,267, forward strand.
ACTCTTAAGATACTGCTTAGTTGGGCTGATTTTATTATAGTATTAAATTTAATTTGAAATCAACAGTTCCAGTGTGACAATATCGTACATGTAAGATTTGCTATGTCCTTAGCACACATAGATATTGGGCATGCTGTGTGCAGATTGCTCCTGCCTGGCTGAATTTTCCCCACAATTAGAGCTGCCTGACATGCCAAGGGATTCCTATGTTTCAAAACTGGGGCCACTAGAATTGCATGTGTCAAATGCTTGTTCTGTCCCACATAAGTTCAGACATTCAGAAATTTTAAGAACTTTTGGCTTGAAAACAAAATCACATTCAAGCAAGATAGACTCAATATTGAGAATCAAAGAGTTGATCAAATATCTGTAATCTCTACACCTTCCTCTAACTAATTCTCTTTGGATATATAAGGTTTTCCAAGGCCAACATAGCCCAAATTCACCTTTTTATCCATTCCACTACCTGTGCATCCAGATAGCTTTATGTATTATTAACTACCTTGAATCTAACCTTCCCTTTCAGGAATTCTCTTCCCTTCTGTCCACTCCCAAAAGCATCCACATTTTACCTGCACAGGGAGAGTGCACCTGATTGAAGCATCTGCCAGGTTTATAACAACTAAAGCTTCATGCAATCCTGGGCACAAAGGAAAAAAAGACCAAGTCTTCAAAATACTCAGTTTCTGGGCTCCCTTAAGATCTAGGAACTCCATAATATAAATTTTCTATTATATATAAATAGATATATATGCATTTTAAAATGTGTGGAGAACATGTTTTTGTTCGTGATTCACTTGGACATTTGTCATTTATGTTTTTCCTTCAAGTTTACAATTTCATCATCAACTCAACAAGGACTAATCATAATATTTACCAGAGTTAAAAATATCAATTCTTAGAGGAGTCTAGATGAGGTCAAAGGAGACCCATACTACCTGATGAAGTGGGATTCATTAATTTACAGTGATATGATCAGTTTTGTGTCCATATTTATTTGCTAGAAAGGATGCTCCATAAGAATTCAGACTCTATAGGAACTGTTCAGTGCTATATCCCTAGAACCAAATGCAAGGTCCAGTACATTGTATACTCTAGGTGCTTATGTATATGCTTCTTCCTTACATCAATAATTTTCTAAAAGAGACACTGGCATTCAGAAAACAGATCTGTGTGGCCGATGGGAAATGAAGGACCAAGGAGGTGGAACTGTGTGTCAGGAGCTAGAAACCGAGCCTAGAAGAATGTGTGTGTCCTACCATGGACTAGTCACTGAACCCTGGAGAAAGAAGGCAGCAGGCAAATAAGACAGAGGGCACAGGGGCATACACACCAGCTACCCCTCTCCATAGTAGTATATCACATGACTTTGGGAATTGGAGGGAGGTTGAAGGAGAGGGTCAGAAGAGTAGTGGTGCTGCCACTGGTTCCTGAGCACAACCAGATGCTTCTGGAGACTTGAAGAAATTCTTAAGGCAATTTCCTGCATTTGTTAATGGAAGCATAAACAGATAGAAATTATCTATCTTAATAAATCTAGTGCAACTGCCCCCATCCAAGGTGAAATACATTTAAAAACATTTTGGGCAGATGATCCTTCAGCTTCTGCCTGGAGTCACATGGAGGAAGGACTAACTCCAACCTCACATTATAGAGATCATGTATCTGACAAAGATATTATCATTTCCCAGAATCTATTAAATGAGTTTCAATCAGTTGCAAAATCTACAAGCCCTTTAATATATTGTAAATAGGTAAAACTATTATTTTATGAAATATTTTTTGTTTATGGAGAAGCATGTCACTGTTTTTGCCCTCAAGAATTGGTTAAACTTGGGAAAAGACAAATTTTCTAATCACATTGCTATTAGAAGACTAGGTTATACAGTATTTGAAATACGTAAACTTATTTTATAAAAATGTGATGTATAAAGTTTAATTGTATTAGGTCATCACAAGAAAGCAGATACAACTCACGAGAAGCTTATAGATGTTTTTTTTTATCACCCTCTACTCCTTTTCTCTCTCCTGTAAACCTATCTTCCAGACTCTACCTCTGTGATTCTGCTCAATTTGCTTTAATTCATATCAGTGAGGTCAGGTAATGTTTGTTCTTCAGTGCCTGGCTTACTTCACTCAAGATAAGGTCTTCAAGATTCATCCATGTTCTCCTGTGTGTTAATACTTCATTCCTTCTTACAGCCGAGTAATATTCCATGGTAAGTATATACCACAGTTTGCTTATGCATTCATCTGTTGATGGACATTTGGGTTGCTTCCAGTTTTTAGCAATAGTGAATGATGCTGCTATGAACGTTGGTGTGCATATATCTGTTTGTGTCCCTGCTCTTAATCCTTGTAGGTATATACCCAGCAGTGGGATTGCTGGATCATATGGCAGTTCTATAGTTAGCTTCCTGAGGAACTGCCAAACTGTGCTCCACAATGACTGCACCATTCTACATTCCCACCAGCAGTGGATATGTGTTTCCTTTCCTCCACATCCTCTCCAACACTTGCAGTATTCTGGTTTTTTGATAGCCATCAGTCTAATGGGTGTAAGATTGATATCTCATTGTAGTTTTGATTTGCATTTCCCTAAGCTAGTGATGTTGGGCTCTTTTCATGTGCTTTTAAACCATTTGTATTTCTTCTTTGGAGAAGTACCTTATCAAATCTCTTGCATATTTTTAATATATTTTTTATTGAAGTATATCATTCATACATAAGCATGCATAAACAAGTTATAGTATAGATTGTGCACTTACAAAATAAACAGGCATAACATGGTACAGGAGTCTCATACATCATCCTTCCACCAATACCTTATGTTGTTGTGAAGCATTTGTTACAAACTACGCAAGAGCATCATCAAAATCTTACTACTATAGTCCCTATCTTACATTTGCTGTCCTTTCCCCCAACCCACCATAGTTTTTAAAAATATATTTCCATTACAGAGGTTGTGAACCTACAAAACAATCATGCACGTGTGCAAAATTCCCATACAACACCCCTTCACCAACACACCACACCGTGGTGGAACATCTGCCAGAGATTATGAGATAATATCATAACTATCACCACCAACCATGGTCCATAGTGTACACCTGTCACACTTTTTCCACACATCTCCATTATCAACACAGTACAACTTTGGCATTGATGCAAGAATATTATAGTATTGCTGTCAACCATAGTCTATAGGTCACACCAATTGTAGTTTTCCCATGCTTCTCCATATTCCCACCATACTGCAATAGTGATGTACATCTGCTCTAGCTCACAGAAAGACATTCTCACATTTGTACCCTCAACCAGAATTCTCACCCACCCCTGGGTTCACTGTGTTATTCAGTCCCTAGATTATTCTTTAGCTTTCTTTCAATTGACATTTACTTGCCCCGACTACCCTTTTCAGCCACAATCCCATTTATAAACCAGCTGCTACTCACTATAATGTGTTACCATCAACTCTATCCATTTCCACTTTTACAGTCAAGTTAATTAAAACTTCTACACACATTAAGCATCAGTTCTTCTCAACTCTCTTATCTCCTAATAACCTATACTCTAATTTTAACTCCATGTGTTTATTCTTCATATTTAGTTCATACTAATAAAACCATGCAATATTTGTCCCTTTGTGTCTGGCTTACTATGCTTAGTATAATGTCTTCAAGATTCATCCATGTTATCATGTGTTCCAATTTCATTTCTTCTTACTGCAGCATAGTATTTTGTTGTATGTATATACCACATTTTGTTTATCCATTCATTGGCTGATGGACACTTGGGCTGTTTCCATTTTTTGGTAATTGTGAATAATGCCGCTGTGAACATCGGTGTCCAGATGTCTGTTTATGTCATAGTTTTTAGTTCTTCTGGATATATTCCTAGTAGAGGAATTGCTGGATCATATGGCAGTTCTATATTTAGCTTCCTGAGGAACCGCCAAACTGTCTTCCACGGAGGCTGCACCATTTTACAATCCCACCAACAGTGAAGGGGTGTTCCTACTTCTCCACATCCTCTCCAGCACTTATTGTCATCCCTTTTTTAAATAATGGCCATTCTATGAGGTGTTAGATCATATCTCGTTGTTTTGATTTGCATTTCTCTAATAGCCAGTGATATGGAACATTTTTTCATGTGCTTTTTTGGCCATTTGTATTTCTTCTTTGGAGAAATGTCTATTTAAATCATTTGCCCATTTATTAATTGGATTGCTTGCTTTTTTATTGTTGAGTTGTATGATCTCTTTATATAGAATGGAAATCAAACCCTTATCAGCAAACTCCTTCTCTTTGAATATGAAAGGCACCCAAAAGATGGATAATATTAAAGCTGTGATATAATATTATACCCATCTCAGAGAAAAGTAGGAAAGTGTTGGAATTAGCAAACGACTCTTACAATTAAGCATGGACTCTGGAGATTAATGCAGGAGAAACGAAGGAGTCTATTCCTTCCCTGCAAAATTCCTATTGCAAACCGCAACTTGGAGAAGGAGTCCCCAAGGAAGCTCTGTTAACTCGTTGACAAAAAGTTTAAACACAGGCTCAGTAATTTCTTCCCTTGAGAGCCTGCAGACTTTGCATAAAATCCTAAAAGAGATGCTCATTCTCCAAGTTTCCAATCAAGTTGTTGAGATCCATAGAGAATAAGATAAATTCACACTATCACCCAGTTCATGGTTTGGAGACATTGATGCATTTCCCATGCACCAAAGAAGACATGCTAGGCAAAGCCACAGAATCTCGGTCCTTTCCTCTAAAAACAATTCCAGCTTCTCAGAGACTGAGAGCTACTTCATTATCCACTATTATCAGAACATTTGTCTCCTTCAGGACAGTGAAGGGGAGAAAACACTGACACTCCATCAGCCACTGCCAGGTCTCCAGGCAGAAAGGTCGCTAAAATTGCCTCTGTTCTGATGTTTTTGATCTCACAGTTACAGGGGTAGAAAGGACTGGGGAGTCCCCTGCCCTTCCTGAACAATTCATCCTGATTTTGAGGTGAGACTGCATGAAGGGGAGGTGTAAGAGGAATGTAATTCATTAGGGGAAACCCTGGGTACTTTCACTTGGCCAGGTAATGGGTATGTGAAAGGCAGTAGGAAGATTACGGGCTCAGGAATGAGTTCAAGGAGAAACACAGTGACTTCACTGTATCAGAGCTTTCAGAATATCTACAGGGTGTGGTCCCAATTACCATTCCTGGCTTCTTTGCTCCCTTGCTGCAGGACAGTGGCCATCTCATTCATCTCTTCAAGATATGGCTTCCTTATCTTTCAAATGTGGACATGAAATTTAGTGCTCACATAATTGACTTTATCCTTGATTGCATATGCTCAGTAGAGGTAAGAAAGTTCAAAACTGTGGAAGGAAAGTTCAAATGAGAGAAGATAAAAACAGGAATCATTCTTGTCATGGCTCTGCTTCCAAACCGCTCTCCCCACAGTCAAGCTTAAGCCCCAATAGTCCTCACTCAAGAAACAAAGGATTTGAGTCCCTTCCTCATGCAGCATTCTTCTCTCATTTCCTCACAGATCACACCGGTGAAGACAATGGCAATGGAAAATGACTCCTTAGTAACTGAATTCATTCTGGTAGGATTTACAGAGAAACTAGAACTCCAGTTACCCTTCTTCTTCCTCCTCTTAATGAACTATGTGGTCACCGTGATAGGGAATTTGAGCTTAATTAATCTCACTTGCCTGAATTCTCGCCTTCATATTCCCATGTACTTTTTCATCTTCAACTTGTCTTTCATTGATCTCTGCCACTCCTTCATCCTTACCCCTAAATTGCTGATGAGCTTTGTGTCAGAGAAGAACATCATATCCTTTGCTGAATGCATGGTTCAGCTATTTTTCTTTTGTTTCTTTGTCCATGCCGAGTGCGATGTTCTGACAGCCATGGTCTATGATCGCTACGTGGCCATCTGTAGGCCCCTGTTAAACACAGTCACCATGTCCCCTCAGGTCTGTTCTCTGCTCATGTTTGGTTCATACATGATGGGTTATGCTGGTGCCATGGTCCACACAGGAGACATGGTCAGACTATCCTTTTGTGATTCCAACATCATCAACCACTAAATGTGTGATATCTTCTCCCTGCTCCAGCTCTCCTGCAGCAGTACCTATGCCAAGGAGCTTGTGGATTCCATTATTGTGGGTGTAGTTGGCATAGTATCCAGCTTCATTATTTTCATTTCTTATGCTTTGATCCTCTCCAATATCCTCCACATCTCATCAGCTGAGGGTTGGTCCAAAGCTTTTAGCACCTGTGGCTCTCACATAATAATTGTTGCTCTTTTCTATGGTTCTGATTGTTCACACATCTCAAGACCTCTTCTGTTGGTTCTGTGGGCAAGGGAAGTTCTTCTCCAATTTTATACCCATGTGGTGCCCATGCTGAAACCCCTCATTTACAGCCTAAGAAACAAGGACGTCAAATGTGCTCTGAAGAAAACGCTGAGAAGAATTGCAAACTGAGCAGAATAATTGAATAAACCAATATATAGATCACACATATAAGTTCTTAGAGCACAATTATTAAATCTAAAGATGTGTGTATGTGTGTGTGTGTGTGTGTGTGTGTGTGTGTGTGTATATAGTAAATTTGATAAAATTGTCAAGTTGCCCTAATAGAACCTATTTCTTTGATTCATGTGAGTTAAAATTCTCTCTGAGTCTCAAAGAACAGACACATTGGCCTAAGCTCCCACCTGCAAAATTATCTGGAGCAAATTAACAAACATAATGAGACAGTTAGGAACCATGGGTGTGGCAGCAGCAGCATCCAGGGGCTGTTCAGTGCCTCTGAGCAGGAGTGAGGCATTGTGGCCAGACTGTTCCTGCTGAAATATTTCCTGCTCTTGGCCTTTCTCTTGGGCATCTAAAACGTTTAGCCATGGATTTTATGTAACTCCTTCTATAAAAATTTCAACATTCTTTCAAACCCTTAATAAACACAAACTTAAAAAAGAAATAAAGGTGGAAGGAAGAGTGTGTGTTTATTAAAGTAAAGAGGAGAATCCTTGTGGTGAAGAAATAATTCCATATATTGACCAAGGCAGTGGATGCAGAAACCTATACATATAATGTAATTGCATACAACTAAACACACATACACACATAAACATAAATGGGTACAAGTCTGTGAAATTCTGAGTATGATCAATGGATTATATCCTTGTCAATATCCTGATTGTAATAGTGTATAATAGTTTTGCAAGATGTTACCTTTTTAGAAAACTGAATAAAGGATACATGGGACTTCCTTGCATTATTGCTTATACCTGCATGTGAATGTACAATTAAATAAAAAGTTTAATTTAAAAACATAAAAAGTTAAATTAAGGCACTTGGGGAACTTCAAAAAATTATCCCCTTTAAAGTGAACTCTTAGATAATGATTAGTTGGGTTGGTTTTATTATTGCCTTAAATTTAATTTGAGATGAACAGTTCCAGTGTGACAACATTGTACTTGCTAGAACAGTTTTTGTAAACTTTGCTATGACCTTAACACACAAGGTTATTGGGTGTATTAGTCAGGGTTCTCTCGGGAAACAGAATCAACAGGAGATATCCGTCAACAATATGAGATTTTAAAAGAGTTTCTTACGCAACCGTGGGGATGCACAAGTCCAGGCTCCACAGGCAGGCTGCAAACCAGTGGCTCCGATGAAAGTCCAACGAAGGGTCGTTGATGAGTTTCTGGGAGAAGCTGCCTGTCCAACGAAGAGCTGGGAAATTCTCTCTGAATGTTGAAATCACTTCCTCTTTTAAGCCATTCAACTGATTGGATAAAAGCGCCAGCCATTGATGATGTAATCTCCCTGATTGATGCAGATGTAATCAATCACCAGTGAGTTTACTGCGTGGATGGCTGAAGTCCATAAATGCTCTTGTATTACAATTAGCCCAGGGCTTGTTGGAACAAACACCTGGACACAATTACCTGGCCGAGTTGACACATTAGCCTAACCATTACAGTCTACCCCTTGTTAACTCAGCAACTACACACATTACCCTAAACCATACTTAGTTTCTAAGTAAAAACAATAACAGACAAGCATACATATATATTTTCGCCTAACAATGTTAAACTCCTTTCCAATCAATGCCTTCACTTTAATTGCAGAAACCCTGTGTGGTTGAGATTTTAGTTTCCTCTGTAATTCTGCTACTCGTACAATGAGAGTCTGGGTTTGATTCTCAGATATCTCAAGTTTGTGGCTACAGGAGACAAGATTTTCTTTCAAGGCACACGTAGAAACTTTCATATCATCCATGCGGCATTTAAGTTTCAAATTTGAAGACTTTAGCTCATCTCTTTCTTTTGTAACTGTATCCAGAGTATCTAGGAGGAGCCAGCCAACATCATTATATTTTTTCACTCCACAAAATTCTGTGAAGGTGTTGAAAACACT
>JAQZBX010026855.1:0-28708 GCA_029593785.1 Cabassous unicinctus
GCAGAAATAAATGAAATTGAGAACAAAATATCAGTAGAGAAAATCAACAAAACCAAAAGCTTTTCCTTGGAGAAGATCAATAAAATGACAAACCCCTAGCTAACAAAGAGTAAAGAGAGCGAAGATGCAAATATATACAATTGAAAATGAAAAGGGGGAATTTATGACTGACCCCACAGAAATAAAAAAGGTCATAAGATGATATTATGAGAAAATGTATGCAAACAAAGTAGACAACCTAGATGATATGGACAAATTCTTAGAAATGCACAACCTACACTGATGCTACAAGAAATACAAGAACTTACCAAACCATTCATATTTAAAGAGATTGAATCTGTCATCAAAATCTCCCAACAGAGAAAAGTCCAGGACCAGATGCCTTCACAGGTGAATTCTACCAAGCATTTTGAAAAGATTTGACAACAATCTTGTTAAACTCTTCCAAAAAATTGAAAAGGAGGGAAAATTACCCAATACATTTTTGAAGCTAACATCCTAATACCAAAACCAGATAAAAACACTGCAAGAAAAGAAAACTACAAACTAGTGTCTCTAATGAACACAGATACAAAAATTCTCAACAAAATACTTGCAAATTGAATCCAACAGCATATCAAAAAACTTATACATCACGACCAGGTGGATTTATTCCTGGTATGTAAAGCTGGTTCAACCTAAAGAAATCAATCAACATAATATGCCATATTAACAAATTGATGGGAAAAAAAGCACAAGATCATCTCAATTGATGCAGAAAAAGCATTCGACAAAATCGAATATACTTTCTTGATAAAAATGCTTTCAAAAATAGAAATAGAAGGAAACTTCCTCAATATGATAAAAGGCATATATAAAAAAACCCACAGGCAACATCATACTCAGTGGGGAAAGGCTGAAATCTTTTCCTATGAGATGGGGAACAAGACAAGCATGCCCACTGTCACCTTTGTTATTCAACATTTTATAAAAAGTTCTAGCCAGAGCCATTAGAAAAAAAAAAAAAATTAAAGGCATATGAATAGGAAAAGAGGAAGGAAAATTCTCAGTATTTCTGGATGACATGATCCTATACTTAGAAAATTCTGAAATGTCTATGACAAAGCTACTTGAGGTAATAAAAGAGTTCAGCAAAGTGGCAGGATACAAGATCAACAAGCAAACTCAGCAATTTTTGTATGCTAGTATTGAACAGTGTGAGGAGGAAATCTGTGAAAAAAATCCATTTACAATAACAACAAAGACTCAAATACCTAAGAATAAATTTAACCAAAGAAGTACAGAAGCTATATGCAGAAAAGTACTAAACAATGGTAAAAGAAATCAATGAATACTTAAACAAATGGAAAGGCATTCTGTGTTCATGGATTGGAAGACTAAATATCATGAAGATGTCAATCCTATGAAAACTGATTTATAGATTCAATGCAATACCAATCAAAATTCCAACAGTTATTCACCATTGCCAAAAGTTGGAAGCAACCCAGGTGTCCATAAACAGATGAATGGATAAACAAACTGTGGTCTATTCACACGATGGACTATTATGAAGCTGTAAGAAGAAATGAAGTCGTAAAGCATATGGCAACATGGATGAATTTGGAGGACATTATGCTGAGTGAAGCAAGCCAGACACAAAAGAACAAATACTGTATGAATGCATTACTAGGAACTAAATATATTGTGTAACATATTGTTTGATCCACACACACAAAAAAATTATATGTATCCATTACATTTAATGGAGAAATGTATATATTTATTCATCTGTGTTTACTTTTTAGTTTTCAATTGTTTATATTTTCGATTATTAAATGTACAAAGTTAAGAAAAAAAAATTCCAACAACCTACCTTACAGAAGTATAAAATTCAGTCACCAAATTCATTTGGAAGGGAAAGTGCACCCAAATAGCCAAAAACAGTCTAAAATGAAAGATATGGGATGCATTTCAAGGCCTGAGTTTGAAACATATTACAAAGCTACAGGGGTCAAAATAGCAAGGTACTAGCATAAAGATAGACACATAGATCAGTAGAATAGAATTAAAAGTCTAGAAAGAAACCCTCGCCTCTATGGTCAACTCTTTTTTGTCAAACCTACCAAGTCCATGTTAGCAGGACAAAACATTCTCTTCAACAAATGGTGCTGGGATTACTGGATAGCTCCAAAAGAATGAAAGAGGACCCATATCTCACTCCATCTACAAGAATTAACTCAAAATATATCAAATACCTAAATAAAAATGTCAGGACCGTTAAAATGTTAGAAGAAAATATAGGGAAACATCTTAAAATCTGTGTGATATGTGGTGGTTTCTTAGACCTTACACACAAAACACACACAAAAGAAAAAAAATAGGACCTCCTCAAAATTAAACACTTTTGCACGTCATAGGACTTTGTCCAAAGGGTGAAAAAGCAGCAACACAATTGGAGAAAATATTTGGAAATCATATTTTCTATAAGAATTTAATATCAATGATATATAAAGAGATGTTACAACTCAACAGTAAAAAGATGAATGACCCAAATAAAAATTGGGCAAAAGACTTGAATAGACATTTTTTCAAAGAAGAAATACAAATGACAAAAAAGCACATGAAAAAAATCTCAACATCACTAACTATTAGGGAGATGCAAATCAAAACTACAATGAGATATCATTTTGCACCTACCAGAATGGCCACTATTAAAAAGACAGAGAGGTATAAATTTTGGAAACAAGGTCAAAAGATATGAATGTTTATTCACTGTTGGTGGGAATGCAGAATGGTACAGCCACTGTGGAGGACTGTTTGGCAGTTCCAAAAGAAATTGAATATAGATTTGCAATACCGCTACTGGGTATATATGCAGAAGAACTGAAATCAGTGACTTGAATAGACATCAGCACACCTATGTTTATAGCAGCATTACTTATGATTGCCAAAATTTGGAAACAACACAGGAGTCCATCACGCAATGACTGGATTAAAAATGTGGTGTATTCACACAATGGAATATTATGCAACTGAAAGAAGAAATGAAGTTGTAAAGCATATGAGAACATGGATGAACTTAGAGGACATTATGTTGAGTGAAGCAGGCCAGACACAAAAAGACAAATACTGTAAGATTACATTACTATGAACTAAATACATTGTGTAACATATGGTATGATTCCATTTATATAAAATGTAATTAAAAATCAATTTATGAAGATGAAATTTGATTAGTGGTTATGTAGAGCTAGGGAAGTCATGCTAAGTTGTGTGGAGTTTTTCTTTTTGGAGTAATTTAATAATTTTAGAATTTTGTGTTGATAAATGCACAGCATTGTGATTATTCTAAAAGCCATTGATGACACACTTTAGATAGATCATATGGTACATGAATATATCTCAATAAATCAGCTTAAAATAAATAAATATGTAAGCATAGTCAGAGATAGCTGCTATGCACAGCAGGGGAGACATAGAGAGATTGAGAGATGAAGAATTTCTTCTTCATTTGTCTGTTTTATTATTATTATTATTATTGAAATAATAAAAATGCTTTAATAATGATTGAAATGATGAATGTGCAACTATGTAATTATACCAAATACCATTGATTGTACACTTTGTATGAATTTTATGTCTATTAGTATGTTTCAATAAAACTGATTTGTTTTTTAAAAATATGTAAATTTAAGGTGTAAAAGGTTGAAAGAGCCTCTTGCAAAGTTTACCACACAAGAGGATCCCCATTTCCTCACAATGCAATCAGGAAAGATATTTCCCTTATCTTCCAGCATCTTGGAAAAGATTAGCATAAATTCCGGGGACTCATTGCAAATCTAATTTTGAAATATCTTGAGAATGTATATGAATTGTGTTGTATTGCCTTAACCTCATGAAAAGGTTGAGTTCTTTTTCTGTCTTTGCAATATTTTGTGATTGCCAATAATGAATCAAATTCTGGCTTAAAGCTTAATCAACAATTAAATTATTTTTCTTTCTCTTTTTCTTTTGTGGATATATTTTCTGGAGAATATTTTGTTTTATTTATGTTAAAACAAAATAATAGACAAGGAATTATTTTAGTGAATTTATTTGAGCTGTTAATAATTCATGAATTCAGGCAGCTTTCAAAAGACATGGAAAGGAGTTCTCACAAGACAAAGGTGAATGTTAAAACGTAAAGTAAATGTATTTGATTGATTACTGAACCTAGAAACTTGAAGTAATAACATATTTGATAGGTTATTGTAAAATTCCTTTTCTATTTCCTTTACTTTTAGAAAATTGGTTAGCATTGTGTTAGGTGTGACACCTAGTGGACACAGTGCTTCCGTACATTTGGTGTATTTTTATGTAATCTGTTAGGGCCTGTTTGCTTATATTTATCAGTTTCCCCCCTTTAGATCATACTCTTGACATAGAGCTCCATCAACTATTGGTGTATTTTGTTCACCACTTCAGTATTCAGATTCTTTGTAGAGATGAGTAGTAATGGAGGTTTTCCTCATAGCCATCATATCCATCTTCCCTGTTATGCCCTTTCTCTCACTGCCTGGACCAACATGCAAGCATACCTGGGACCCATAATCTGTTATTTTCTCCCATTTCTTTTCTCTCATTTTCTTAGTAAACTACTGACCTAAGTGAACTGGTTTGTACTCAATTTTCATTTTTTGTCATGTAGCCAAGAACCTAGAGGAAATCCAGCAACATTGCTGCAATCTAATGAAAGCCAATTGTTGATACTAAGTCATTTTGGAAAAATATGAGATGCAAGGCTCTCCCTAAATCCTCAGCATGTAGCTGCCTGCATGACCTAGACATATGTTAAAGGTTAACAACCCTCTCCAGAGGAGAGAGAATGTATATATGGTATCATAAACTATAATCCTTCCAAAATAGTAAATGTGTTTGGTAAACATCCATACTATGAGCATAGTGAAAACATCACCAGAACCCATATGTACACACGTGACCCTAGCAGAAAGTCTGTTCTCATACCCTATGGTATGTCCTTGTTCTGAAACCCCTTATATTACCCCTCATTTTCCCATCTTTTTTTGGAGCACTACCTTCATGCTACAATCAGCTCCCATTGGAGAGTCTCTCTTGTTCATAAGTCCCAATAAAGCTTATGCCTGATTCAGTAGCAAGTTCATTCTTTGGTCTCACACCTGCAACAATTCATGCCCTTCTGGAGATGGATAGGAACAATTAGTGAGCCAGGAGACCAAAGGACCACCAGCAGTAGCGGGCATAAGCTCAGGGAAAGGAGAATCTGCAGGGAAATCTGGGTTAGCCTATATCATCCATGTAGGGAGGTGACTGACTTCCTGGATGAACAGGAACTACAGAGAGAATATGGGGATGCCCTAAAATCTCCAGCACATATATTACCTGTGCTATAGCTGGTAGCAGAGCAGCTGCATTTAAATCAAGAAAAAGGAGACTGCCAGATAGGTGTGGCTATAGACTGACCCCTGTTAGGAGGCTTGCAGTAGCCACCAATGCAGAAAAAGTGACAAAGGCCTTTGTGCACCACAAAGAAGGAAGGTTAACGTTAGCAAGGGATATGTGCCTTGCACAGGCAGAGATGAAAGATTCCTTAACTGATTGTTTATGCTGAGTTGGTAGTCCGTAAGAAACCCTGGCTTGTAAATATGCTCAAACTAGGCACTGTAGGCTCATGAAGTCCAGGTCTGGAGGATATAAACCACCCCTGGGTGAGGCCTTAAGTCATGTGATCCTATGGACTCCTCCTCAGATGAGGAAAAAGAGGAAGAATGGCAAGTAGAAGAAATGAGGAGACCACAACAGTGTGCCCTACAATTCAACATAAGTGGAATTAGTTCAACTGCTGGAAAAGCAGAAAACTAAGCAACATTAATGTTACTAATAAAATAGTTTACTTGCTTACTTAATAAACAAAAATGTCCAATTAGTTTTTAAGTAAATCTTACTAGAAAAAGTAACTAAAAGTTAAGATTATCATATAGATGCCTTTAGATTATGAAAGAGCAAAATGATTATATCTGAAATTGCTATAACTTGGTGGATTTAGCCTAGACCTACTGTTGTGATGGTAATCTTATACTAATTTACCTTTGTTTATGGTTACTTCAGGTCTAGTCTTACCCTTTTTTATGCTTCCTATAGTAATAGTAATTCTAAACAGAACTTAACTTTTGCATATGTTTATTTCAGAACTGGCCTCACCTTTGTAATGGTGTAACAACTTTATTCTCCCTGTTCATATCTGTGGTAACTTCTGCTCCACATGGCTTGGGGGAAGGCAAATTTGAGGTGCCTTTGCCTCCTATCCTTTTACTGGTGTTAATAACCCTGTTTTCTCCCATGACTTAACCCTGCTTTCTTTCATGACTATCCAGGTGTGGATTCCAATTTACCTACTCTGGGCAAGAGCCTAGAAGGATCCCACAAACTTTGAGGGATATTACTGTTTGTTGGAATCCTTGGTTCTCAGGGTTGGATGTCCATTTTTTCAGTACAGCTACCACCTGAGTCCTGTTATCTTTGAGGAGTGGAGTGTGGGGGATATTCCACCCTGAGCATCAGGAATCCTGATTGTAGCAGGGCATGAGATAAAACAGTTTTCCCTGAGACTCAATGACCTCAGTGTATATATACTGGAATTAGTGTTGCTTATTTAAGGCCTATCAAAGTGAAAATGGGAAATAATCAAAGCTCTCAAGTAAAGGAAAATGATGTAGATTGTATTTTAAAGCATCAGGAACAATTTGGTTATAAGCCAATAACTAAAAAAAAAAAATGAAATTCTTGTGCAAAACTTCATGGTCATGGGAAACGGTTGTGGCTCAAGCAATTCAACTTCCACCTACCACATGAGAGATCCCAGGTTTGGTTCCCAGGACCTCCTGGAGAAGGCAAGCTGGTGCAGCAGCAGATGTGGTGAGCTGATGCAACAAGGTGACACACAAAAGAGACACAAAGAGGAAACACAATGAGAGACACAACAAACCAAGCAGCTGAAGTGTCTTAGGTGATTGAGCACCTCTCTTCCACATGGGAGGTCCCAATTCAGTTCCCAGTGCCTCCGAAAGAGAAGATAAGCAGACACAGGGAGCGCACAGCAAATGGACACAGAAAGCAGAGAGCAACCACAAACAATGAGGGGAGGGGGGATAAATAAATAAAATAAATCTTTTTAAAAAACCTGCATGGTCACTGTGAAAATTAGATTAATTAGAAATAATCTTCAAAGAGATCTTTTGAATAAAACATTATTTTACAGTTTAACTTACTTTGTAAGAAAATGAAAATTATAAGTGACATTAATGTGTTGTGTTTTTGTAGGTAACTCTCTATTTGTGTCTGACGATTTGCTCAGTTTATATCTTCAAACATTGGGATGGTAATATCAAATAGGCAAATATAAGTGCTTATATATAAATGAATATTACTGAGGCCAAATTAGAGAAGCTAAGCAGGATAGAAAGGTCATATAGAAATCTCAATATAGAAACTATTGGGAAAGGGGAAAAAGTCATTCCTAAACTATTTGACCTTCCCAGGCCCAGAGTGCCTCCTTATCTTTGCAATAGCTATTGGGGAAGGACTAGGTCTGATAAGATAGGGAAATGTAAGTTTAATATAAAACTCTATCTACTATGCTGAGAAATTAAGAATCATAGTTTATCCTATAATTACCCATTTTAAAGCTTTTAGCCTTAAAATGAGGGCAATTAATAATCCAATTATCAAGTTTCCATAAGTAAAGAAAAAGTTCTTGAAAGCTATGTAAAGATATTTCTAAATTATAATGACAACAAATTAAACAATTATAATATATTCCAGATCTTGGCAGTCAGTATGCTTTTAAGGTTATTCACAATTTTAGAATTTTTTAAAGAAAAAAAAAGATGTTTTAGCTTTCTGTGGAGGAAGAAAATCAAAAGAGCATTTGTTGAATAAATTTTAAGTGTTTCATTTTTTTTTTAATCTTGGGTATAATTTCTCTAGGTTTATAGAATACTAATGAAATAAATTATTATAATATGTATTAAATCTTTAAGAAGTTAAAAATTTTAAGTTTGTATTTAATGAAATTGATATCTGTTCTAAATTATCATTACATGTATTAAATCTTTAAGATGATTGTATTAGTCAGCCAAAGGGGTGCTGATGTCTGTTGGCTTTTCTAAAGGGTATTTATTTGGGGGAGAAGCTTACAGATATCAGGCTCTAATGAGTCCAACTCAAGGTAACATAACAGGTACTTTCTAACCCAAAGTCTGTTTCCACGTGTTGACACAACATGGTGGGTAATTTCTGCAAGGGTTCAGCATTCTTCCTTCCTCTTCAGGCTTCGTGATCCCAGCTTCTTCCAATTTCAACTATAGGCTGACATAAGGCTCATCTCTCTCCCTAGTGCTCATTTCTTTCCAGACTCAGCTGCTCTGTTCTTTTCACATGGTCATCTGTAGACTATCAGGTTCATCTCTCTTCCTAGGGCCATATCTACGGAGCAGTGTCTTTCTGAATGGTCTCTGCCATGTCTAATGGAGCTTTCTCTCTTTCCTTATGTATCTGGTTCTCTGTGTGTCTACTTCAATGTGTGAGTCTGCTTTATCCCCACCAAGGATGTGGGGACTCAAACAGAGTCTCCCTAATGATGTGGTCATATGAAAGCCCTAAACTTGATTTAATAAAGCAAAAGTAAAAACTGTGAATCTAATAAAATCTAATAAACCCAGAGGAACTGGCCAGTTTACAAACACAATCTAACATCTATTTTTAGAATTTATACATAATACCAAGCTGCCATGGTGATGAAAATTGTAAGTTCATGTTTAAGGAAATTTAGTTGAAGAAGGAAATGTAGATCTAGCCTAAAGTAAAATGACATATTTTCACAGAACAGAATAAGGGATGTAAGACAAAACTTTTAAATGAATAAAGGTAAATTCATTGGTTGCTAGCTAATTGAATAAGCTTATTTAAAGGTAAAGTAATTCAATTATGTGATTAAGGTTGGTTATAGGAAAATTGCAAAAGCATTTTCTAAACTAAAATATTTAAATGACTAATTCCAAGAAGTCATTATTAAATAGAAACCTGAACTGATATTGATAACAAAAAGTAATTTATGGCTAATTATAAGAAGTTTGTAAAAACATTGTCTAAACTGAATTATTTAAATGGCTGATTCCATGAATCCATTATTTAATAGAAACCTGAAATGATATTGTTAACAAAAAGTAATTTAATAACAGGGAAACATGTCAGAGGCCACCTCAATTTGCATAATGAAGTGGTGGTAGGGGGAAGATAATCTTGACTCCACCGGGAATCTTAACTTTTCATAAAATAATGCAGAAAGTAGTTTTTCTTGTACTGCTAAAGTGAAATACCTGTTAATTAATGCAATTATGGTAAAGGTATAGAAGTAAAAAGTAAAGTACTATGTTTTAAACTGCATTGGAAGTATTTAAAAAGTATATAAAATTTAAAACAGAGACTTCATTATTGTCAAACTTTCTTAAGCATTCAAAACAGGCCTTCAGTACCCTGCATAGTGCTACTCCATTTGAGTTATTGGTTAGTTTGTTTACTATGACCCTTAAAATAATAAAATGGATCTACCATATTGCTGGACATACTCCTGGAATGGAAAGTACATTGCTCTTCTGGACTCCTGTGGCAGCCAACAATGGCTTGAAAGACCAGATATACAATGGATATTACCTCCAGACATGCTGTGTTTCATAGTGCTGAACGGCACTTTGCACCAGGACAATGAAACAGTAGAGCTTCTCTCTGAAGGCCAATGGTGCTGCAGCATGCTGACTGTGTGAAAGATATACAAACTTGAGCAATAATTACCAGAGTGATATGAGCAGAATCTAAACAGACACAATTGGCATATGGCTTGCTCCTATGGAGACACAACATGTGTGGTATTGCATACCTGGAACTTAGAACTATTAACTGCAGCTCAAAGAGGAATTTTGCATTAATTACTAAGTTGATTAGTATTAAGTTCTGTATCTATATACCTGATAAATATGATAATATCTCCTCTATTCTAGATCACATGAAGAAGAATAATGAATATGCTAAAAGTCTTGGTAAATTTAATTTATTTTCTAAGTAATTAATGAATGTGCCTATAAGATAAAAGAATGACTCTTTTAAATATTGTCTTTATTTTGCTTGTCATATGCTTATCTTGTTGTTGCCTGTATTGTCTTTGTGTGCTTATGTCTAGGGCAATGCCTCACCTCATACCTCTTCTAGCTGTCCTAGTCGTAACCATACTGTGGGAAGTGGGAGTGACAGCTTATACCAAACCAAGCAAGTCTGCTATACTCTTTCCTTTTTGTTAACCAACAGCATAGAAGACAGCACTTGAAACTACAAAATCAAGCCCATCAGCTTCAGGAGGATATAGCCTCTGGATGCACCTGGACTTTCCCATTCCCAGGTCCATGATGCTATGGTTGGCCCCATTTTTGTGGCCACTTACCACCATTTTCTTTATCCTTTTAGTAGGACCATATATCTTCAAAATTCCAACTAAGTTTATTTCTTCCAGAATCAATGCCTTCCAGAACATGGTAATAGTCATGTGGGGATTTCATTTAGTTCCATACATGGTGCTGGACCTGCCTTCCCTCAACCTCAGTAGAATAACCAAAGAGTTTCACAAGCCATCAGGCAGAAAGCAGCTACAGAAGACTGAACATCACCCTTCAGCATTCCCTTAAGAATAAGGGTGCAAACTTTGAGGGAGGAGTTGATGCAGGTTAGTATAGAAAACAGGGAAGGCAGCTGATCAGAATAAAGTCCATCAAAGACTCTGGTCACAAGATCTAATTTTAAAGTCTCAGACTCAAAAGAAGTCCTGGGTAAGTCCAAACAGAAAGGGCCTCCCTATTTGTTCCCTGAAAGCTGACAGTTGAAGTTAGAAAGGCAACCAATCAGGGCAGCAAATAATCGGGGCCCTATGTGTGTCTATGTGGAATCTCCATATACTTAACTTTGTTTTTGAGGTCACCATAGAAAATTCAGAAAATTTAGAAGGGGGAAATATATGGTATTGGAAGCCTCCTCATAGGTCTTTGTTATCTACTAATGGAAATGTTGCTTGTATACTGTTAGACCAGCATGATCTGACCCTTAATGTTCCCCATAAATCTCTTTCTTTTCTCCCATTACACCCTAGCAAATACCTTTCTACAGTGGGCTTCTGTAGTAACCCATGCCTACAATCAAACTCAATATTGTGTTTGCAATGACTTACAACCCTGGGTGCTACTGGCCTTCCTTGGATCATAACTCCTGCAAATTCCACAGCACGGAACACCTTGTTGGCATGGCAAAATATGACCCATCAGCAAACCTGGAAGAAGACCTTCTTATTTAAGCCTAAGATTCAGCTGCAGTCTTTCATTGGGATTTGTAACTATATTTATTCCCTTGTAAGGGTCACAAAATTTTATTGTCACAATACATGATAAAAATACATGTGACAATTTCACCAAAATAAGTTGATCAATTAACAATGATATATTAAACAGACTTTTTCATTTTGTTCCCCAATCATTTTCACACTTCTATATTGCATTCCTTACTCATTTATTTAAAAATCCCCAATATTGTAGATTTTGTGATAAATGTATGAAATAACGTGTATAATATCCCATTGTACCAGAATTACACCACAAATATTAGGATGAGCTGGACTCATTATATTTTATTTAAGCCTATTTCTTTTCTTCCATCTGCTGAAACTTTTTAACTCTGTGACAGCTTTCTTGAAGCAGTCTCCTTTCCTTCATATAAGTATTATTCAAATCTCCTCCTTAGTCTACCATGTAAATATGTTTCTTTCTCTCTCCCTCCAATTCATTCAAATTAAAATATATTTTTTTTATATTTTATATAAAATAATTTTTATTTATAACTTTACTTCTTTTATTCTCTTCTCTTAATTGGTCATGTTAAATCTTTCTGATTTGTACTAATCCTTTGAAGCACCAACTTTGGATATGTTGATATGCACTATTTAAGACTATTAAGACATTTTTTTCTTTTGTTATTTTATTATATCCTTTTCTCAGTGTGGTTTGGATTCATTTTGATTTGATATTCCTCAATCTTGATGCCGAAGATAATTTAGCCATTAGTTACAAAGCCTCCTTGTTTTTAAATCTTAGTGATAAATCTATATATCCAAAGGTTTTATATGATACTAAACAGAAATAGTGAACATATTAAGGCAAATAAATTCAACAAATTAAATAAATTAGAATTCCTAACTTGAATGATGTAAGAAATAGCTCATAAAAATAAATAATAGATAATTACAATATTCTTATATATTTTTACCAAATCAATTTTATTGATACATTTTAATAAACCATAAATCCATCCAAAGTTTATAATCAATGGTATTCAGTGTAAGAACATGTTTGTGCATTCATCATTTCAATCATTCTTAGAGCACTTTTATTATTCCAATATAATAAATATAAAATAAACAAATAAACAAAACTCATCACCTCTCAGTCTCTCCATGCTTCCCCTGCCATACATAGCTGCTATTTTTTTCTTCTCTCTAGTATATTTGTATTTATATTTTGTAAAATCAGTCTTACATGTGCAATATCAACCATATTCATGTTTTACATGAGGTTTTACTATCTTATGCAGTCTCATGTTAGTTTTTAGCTTTCCTTCTAGTAATACACATGACTGTAGACTTTCCCTTTCAACCAACATCATATCTGTATAATAGCTATGCTAGTTACAAAAACCATAATATGCTTTCACCATTTCTATTCATTTCCAAAGATTTACAAACAACCTTTTCCCCAATTCTGCATAGATTAAACCTCAGCTTTCCATTCTCTAACTTCTTATTTTCTGATGACCTATATTTTAATTATTAAATTCATGAGTTTACACAATATATTTAGCTCATAATAGTGCAATCATTAGATTGGTTTTGTTTTGCACGTAAAAGCTTCCCAACAAGAAACCCAATATTCAGATTACTTAGCTACTACATTAAATTAAATATTAAGGAAGAAGTAATACCAATTATATACAAATGCTTGGAGATCTCTTATATTAAATCAGCATTTCTCTCCGAATTCTCAATTATAGTGGCTTTCATACATCCCATCAGATTCTCTAAAGACATGATCATATCATCTGTAATACAAACAGTTTTCTTTCTTAATTAATCTAGGTGACATTTTTTACAATGAGTGAGCTCATCAGGGTTTTAAAAAGTTCAGTAAACAAAAATGAGTCTTCATTTGGGACTGGTAAAAAAAATCAGGAATTGAATATTTTAAATATCAGTTTTAAATTCCTAGGGCTGCAGTAGCAAAGTACCACAAAATAGTTTGTAAAATTCAAAGGAAATTTATTGTCTAAAGTTTCTGGAAGCTCAACGTCTAAAACCAATTTGCCATTAGGGCCATGATCCCTTGGAAGCCTGAAGAGAAGAATACTTCTCTGAATCCTCTAGCTTCTTGTGGTTAGCCAACCTTTGTGTACCTTGGCTTTTAATGTATCATTCTAATCTTCGCATCCATCTTCACATAGCATTCTTCCCCCGTGCAGAATCTTATTTCAAAATTCTCTTTTCTTATAAGAAGATTACATTTGTTGAACACATTTTAATCAAGATTCATGTCATCTTAACTAGCTACATCTTCAAACACCCTATTTCCAAATTAGGTAAAATAAATGGGACAAGGGGTAAGGACTTTACCCCTGTAAAGTGGGAATACAATTCAGCACAAAGCAGCCATTCATAATAGCTTCAAAATATGAGCTAGTTATGGTTAATTATGACATAATATTATACAAGAAATGTATATGACAACTCTAATTAAATTCAGAGAATGGAAGATTTTAATAAAAAGAAATAAATATATTGCTCAGAGTTGGATACCTTACATTATTAATATTTCAATATTTTACAAATTAATCTCTAGGTCGATGAATTCCCAAGCAAATTCTAAACTGGTAAGCATTTTTATCAATTTACAACCTGGTTTTAACATTTATATGTCAATGTGATGGATCTAGATTACCTCCCAGATGTTAAAAAGAACAAATTTAGAGCATTTCACCAGCTGATATCAAGATATATTATAAAACTACAGTGATCAAAATGACATAGTGTTTTCAAACAAATAGGCAAGCAGTCAATGAAACACACGTGTACATATGTGCTCAACTAAATCTCAACAATAGTCTCTTTCCAATTCAGTGGAACAACGATAGACTTTTTAAAAAATGGTAATAGAATATTTGGTCCAAGATATGGTAGCTTCTGGAGGGGAAGGCAGAGAATTCTGCAGAAATAATTGGCCATCATGCTTCACATTGTGGCAACAACACCAGGGTCAACTTAGCTGATATTAGTGAGATAACATCTCTGCTGACACCTCTATTTGGTCATTTCATGGCCTTGGAACTATAAGTGGAACCATAAACTTTTAATCCAAATAAATCCCCATTATAAAAACCAACAGATTTCTGGTACTTTGCATAGGCAGCCCTTTGGTAAACTAACACACTACTCTATTATTAAACATCTTACATTGGTGGAATATCCATTATAATTGTAGAAAGCACATTTTTTAATAATTGTACTATTAACTATAGTCCATACTTTAACTTGGTGTTCACTGTTTGCACACAGATTCATATTGGCAAAAAAGAATGATATTGGGAGATTCATACTTCCTGATCTTTAAAACTTTTACATAGCCATTGTAATCAAAACAGCATGGTAGTGGCACACAGAAAGACATATAAAACATTTGAATTGAAAACAGAACTCAGGAATCAACACTCATATTTATAGCCAAAAGATTTTTTTCCTGGGGGAAAAGACCACTCAATTGAGAAAGAAGAGTCTCTTCAAAATATGGTGCTAGGTAAACTGGATCTCCATTTGTAAAAAAAAGAAAATTAAAGGAGTACTCCTATCTCATACCTAATACATAAATCAGACCCACCAAAATTAATAGCTTTTGTGTCTCAAAAAACTTTATCATGCAAGTAAAAGGACAACTTACACAAAAGGAGAAAATATTTGAAAAACACATGTCTGATAAAGTTTTAATATCCAGAACATATAAATAAGTCATTCAACAGAACAAGAAAAAAGACAAACCAGCCATTAATAAATGGACAAAAGACATGGAAATATATTTCTTTAATGGAGATTTAAAAAAAATGACCAGAGAGCAAATGAAAAGATGCTTAACATCATTAGTCATCAAGAAAATGCAAATCAAAACAACAACTAAAATGATATACCATTTCGTACCCACTAGAATGGCTGCTATTAAAAATGCAGTTTATTACAAGTATTAGAGAGGATGTGGAGAAATTGTAACACTCACACATTGCTGGTGGGAATGAAAAATAGTGCAGACTCTGTGGAAGAAAGTTTGGCAGTTCCTCAGGAAAGTTAAGTATAGAATTACCATA
The DNA here is from genome assembly GCA_029593785.1 of Cabassous unicinctus. Taxonomy (NCBI): domain Eukaryota; kingdom Metazoa; phylum Chordata; class Mammalia; order Cingulata; family Chlamyphoridae; genus Cabassous; species Cabassous unicinctus. The sequence continues at coordinate 15,487 of JAQZBX010026855.1, forward strand.
TATCCCAGCAATCCCACACTTGGTATATACCCCAAAGGATCAAAAGCAGGGACATGAACAAATATTTACACACTGATATTCATAGCAGAATTATTCACAATTGCAAATAGATGGAAGCAACCCAAGTGTCCATCAAACAATTAATGGTTAAACAAAATGTAATATATGCATGCAGTGTAATATTCTTTAGCCAGAAAATGGAATGAAGTTTTTATAAATACAGAAACATATGAACCTTGAAGACATCATGTTGAGTGAAATAGGAGATACAAAGGACAAATACTTTATGATCTCACTGAAATGAAATAATTAAAACAAGCAAAGTCATAGAGTCAGTATCTATAATATAGGTTACTGAGGGAAGGGATGTAGATAGGGAATGGGAAGTTAAGTCTTAAAATGTACAAGGTTCCTATTTGGAGCAAAGGAAATATTTTGATAATGCATGGTGGCAATGGTAGCTTAATATTGTGAATGTAATTAAGAGCACTGAAATATATAACTGAATATGGTTAAAAGGGTAAATGTTATGTTGTATATATGATTTCCTGAAATTTTAAATGTAAGAAAAACTTTAATGTATACATTGTGTATGTAAGAGTCAAAAAGGCTGACTGAACTTCATTGTGTACACTTGGGTGCTAAATATCTACAACTTGTGCTAATGCAGTGATGTAGGAGAAAGAACTTCATGATAGAGTAAAAACCTTGCTGTATTTTTTGTGCTGATTTCCTCTGACACCATTTTCATTATGTTATAATTTAATGGTATGTTGTTTTCATATCTGAGATGCATATGGGGAAAATTATTTACTTTTTCTTTTCTTTTCTCTTGTCTCCAATTCCTCAAATATCTGTTCCAAAATGTTAGTCCCTATGAATTAATAATCTGTTCTCACTTATGATTTTCCAGGTCACTGATTTTATTGACCTATCTCATTCTACACATCTAGGTTACTCTATTTTTTAACCAAATCAATTTTATTGATACATTTTAATAAAGCATACAATTCATCCAAAGTGTTCAATCAATGGTATTTGGTATAATCATATAGTTGTGCTTTCATATTTTCATCATGGTTAGAACATTTTTATTATTTCAATAATAATAATAATAAACAAAAACCAGACAAGAAAATTCCTCACCTCTCAATCTCTCCTTGTTTCTCCTGCTGTACATAGCTGCTATTTCTGACTATTCTTGCTGAATTTTTAAAATTTGTTTATTAAGCAGTTTTATTGAGATATATTCACATATCATATGATCTATCTAAAGTGTATAATCAATGGATTTTAGTACAATCACCATGTTGTACACTCATCTAAAAGATTTAGAACAATTTCCTTACTCCATAAAGATCGACTCCACACCCCTTAACATTCCTTCACCAGCCCCACATAATCATTAATTTAATTTCATCTTCATAAATTGATTTATATTTATGTTTTATATAAATGGAATCATACAATATGTAGTACTCTGTGTCCTGTCTACTTCACTTAATATAATGTATTTTTTGGTTTGTTTTGGTTTTTTTTGTGTGTGTTTTTCTGGTCTGATATTAATATTTTGCAGTATTAACCCACATTTTAATAAAGTTCGATATTTGCACTGTATTGCCTATCTTTAGTGCTCTTTCTTATTCCTCATTTGAGATTTCCTGGCAGCTAACCTCATACCATTCATTTTTCCTCCTATCCTTGAGAAAGTTAGATAAGCACAGAGCCATCCGAGTTTCCTGAACTGCTATGTGCCTAATGCATTTTGGAACCTGAAGAGAAACAGTGCCTGAGTCAGGCCAAGTAAAGTTGTAACGTAAATGCTCAGAGGCAGAAGGGGCTTCAATGGGGACAGTAGCTTAGGAACATTTGGTAATACTATGCTTGATTGCCTTGGGGAAAATAATTTCTAAGAGCTTTCAAAACTATAAATTTTTGCATTATAACATGGGTTTATATTCTCTTTTTCCATACTAATTTACTTAATTAAAGGGCAAAAACATATGACTCCCAGGACTTAAATTCTGTGTTAGCTTATCCGGGAATTTCAAAATCCTTCCTCTTTATTTTTATTCTGATTTGGATTGTAGATATCAAATCTGCATTCAAAAGTACCAATTTACGTTTCTGCAAAATAAAGATTCATTTCTGATTGCATCTCTGATAGGTTTAGTGGATATTTAAAATCCACTCCAACTGCAAACCCATTACAGTTTTAAGACATTTTGAGATTTCCAAATATTTTTGAGAATGAACAAAGCTTTGTTGAAATTACTGCTTTGTATTTCTCTTCATTTAATTTAGATGCTGTTATTGAAGGAGAATTAGAATAATTCTTAGAGAGAATTTTTCTATATGCAGCCTAAGCCTAATCTGAAATCCATTCAGATGTGGTGGTCAGTGAATACCCCATTCCACCTTGCCTTGGAGAAAGTCCAACTACCATGCATTAAGGTGGTTATATGCTATTTACATTTCATTTTGGGACTGTAACTTCTCTTGCAGCATGAGGTAATTTGATCACCATGAAAATGTTTCCTGCACTGTTGTTTTAATTATATTTTATTTACATGCAGAAAATTAATTGAAAGAGTAGAGTTAAAATTAACAAAATATTAATTGCTTGCAGTGACTTTCACTGAGTCCGATTCTGGTGCCTATGCATCTTCCTCCATAATGCCATCAGGGAACAAGCCCATTTATGTTTGATTATTAACAATAAAGAATTTCCTACATTTCCAACAACCTGCAATCCAAAAATTTGAAAAACTTTTATTTTTCTCATGTAAGGTAAGTTGGTAACATGGTACATTTGATACCCATAGGAGGAAATTTGAAAGTGTGGTGGAAACTGTACTCTATCTAAGAACATCTATTCTCTTTATGCTATAGCTCAAACAAAGAGGAATGCAGAATATTTTTTTCAATCTAACAAAGAAACATAGTAATTGTTTCACTATGTTTTTATAAAAAATGAAAACTTTAGGCTAGTGATTAGTGTTAAGAATTGCCTTAAACAGTCAATTCATCAGAATAACATTTTTCATTGTTTATCAAATTTGAAATTTACCTGATCTCCTTTTCATATCAATATTTTGCTTTTCTATTTGTTGTTGTTTATTTCTTTATTGGAGCTTTCTATACATGTGTGCATAGCTGTTTCAGTAGTTGCTAAATCTTTGCACAAAAAAGAAGGAAAGTAAAATGAAAATGACCTGGGTGTCATGAACCATGGATGACACTGGGGTTATTTCATATTACCTAATGTATTCCTTCATACATTTTTCAATTATGTAACAAATTGTAAAGCTGAGGAATATGAGGTTTAAGGACATTAAGCAATAAGCCCAATGTTCACACTGTTTAGGCTCAATCCTCAATCTTTCTACCTGTCTATCTCACCACTGTTTTAACCACTTATATCCATTTTGGCTATGTCCTTTGCTCATTTGTGACAGCAATACTTCCATAAGAGGTTTTTAAAAATTTTTAACTATCTCTATGGTCAATAATTACTTGTGTCAGTGACAATGATTCTTCTCATCTAAACCTATTCAAGTTTTCCTTTACCTCTGCTTAACAGTGATTGTAATATCACATTCCTCATAATGCAAGATGAGATTTTAGCAGCATCTGTGGATAAAGCACTTACATGATCTAGAGAACATGGAAGAAATTTAACCTAATAAATGTACATTTAGGTAAAACTAAAATAAAATTATTACAAGTAGTTTAGAATTCGAGAATTCTAAACCACATATTTACACTAACTGTAAAGTATATATTTGCATAAATATTCAAGAAGGCAGTCTGAGTGTTCTGGTAACTGGTCAACTTCCAAAATCTTTTCTACCAAAATGAATATTTACAAGACTTCTTACCAAAACTCTACCCCATTAGACCCTTCTCCCCATTGCATGCATGAAATCTAGTAATCAACTGAGTGAGATAGCTGGTTTCTAATATCCACAGTGTATTGTTTAGTGATTCTGAAATATTACTGAGATTCTTATGATCTGACTCACTTTTATTCAAAATCAAAGGTTGGAATTAAGTGAGTAATATCCAGTTTATCTTGTTCACCAAAGTTTTTATATAATAATTATCATTAAATCATTTATTTTAGATGAATAAATGTATTTGACATTTAATATCACAAGAATTCATAAACAAAAAATGTGTATCAGTTGTAAAAATTTAAAAAAAAGGTCATTGAATCATCCCCTGATGATAAAATATAATTTTGATGTAGTTAACTGCTTAATACTCTGTGCTTGGTAATTAATTTTTAACTTTTTTTAAATTTTTAAAAAGATGCTTAAATTACATAAATGTTACACAAAATATATAGGGATTCCCCTATGAACACTTCCCCACACCTCCCATACCCTTCCACATAAACATCCTTCATTGGTGTGGCCATTCATCGCAATTGATAAACGCATCCTGGGGCTTTGCCATTAAGCATGGACCATAGTTCACATTGTGGTCTACACTCTTTCCCACAGAGTTCTGCATGTTATATGATGATGTAAAATGGCCTGTATCTGTCATTGCAATGTTATTCAGGATTATTCCCAAGCCCCCAAAAAATCCCCCGTATTACAACTGATTTCCTTCTCCCTGTCCCCCAGAGCCTCCAATGGCCACTGGCTCCACATCAATGTAATTTCTTCCATTGCTATAATCACAATATGCATATAGTAGAATACCTGTAAGTCCACTCTGTCCATAGTTCTTTCCCCAATCCTGAGAATTCTGGGATGGTGATGTCCACTCCACCTCTAAAGGAGAGGGAGCTTACATCCCATTGGTAAGATGGATGGAACTATCTTGCTTAGAGTTGCAGTCTCTCTCTGTTCCTTGGGATGGTCATTGTCTATCCTCAGCTCTTTGTTAGTTATCCTGGGGAGTCTAATGAGCTGTAGAGTAGGTTTTGCAACTCCACTAAGTTTCTGGGCCCAGCTGGTATGTGGACAGCCCAAAGGCTCCAATCTCTTTGATGTACACCTACAAACTCCAGCAACAAGTATAGGTTTAAATAGAAGGGACAGATGAACCATGTGTAAGGAAGACATAATTGAGTTTAGCTCTGTCACTCTCAGGAGCACAAATTTCAAAATAGGGCTCACTGGCAAGGCACCAAACTCTGGAGTTACCTTGACCATAGCACCTGGATATCTCCAGAGCCCTCAGGAGCCCCACTATTTGGGGTAGTATCCACTTCTGCAGTCTATGAGATCCTGCTGAGAAGTGCATAAGCGTTACTTCTGGGATGACCTCCTGACTCACTTTGAAGTCTTTTAGCAATATAAACTCATTTGTCTTTACCTTCCTCCCCCTTTTATTTGAAGTCTTTTTCCAGTTGAATTGCTAAGTTGTTGCTTGACAGTAGTTCCATGGTGCCAGGGAGGCTTATCTCCAGGAGTCATGTCCCACACTGGGGTGAAAGTAGTGCATTTATTTGCCAAGTGTGACTTACAGAGAGGCCACATTTGAGCAACAAGGAGGCTCTCAGTAGGCAACCCTTAGGCACCCCATAAAAATAGGCTAAGTTTCAATTTCAAGAGCAAAAGCTCATAAGCATAGTCATCAATATCAATGGCCCATCAGTGGATCATACCCCTTCACCTGTCATTGACTCTGCCCTTGAGGGACAGTTGCTATTCCATTGGAGAATGTGGCAGAGCTCTCCAAGATAGGAATTCAATATTCTCTCGGTTACTGTTTGAGTCCCCACCCACTGTGACCATGCCCTGTGAAAATTTGAACATTTTTATATACCTTATATATATGTCCAGGTGAACTTCTTCCCATGTATTCCCCATCACTGACACCTCACACCAATGACCTTCTCTTACCCCAGTTGTAACCTTTCTGTGACCCAAAGCTTCTTCAAAAATGAAGCCATGAAAATAGCCAAATACAATTAAAAGGAAAATGAAATAATAATGATAAGCTTAAATATAAGAAATAAAATACATAAAAATTTAAAAAAAAACCTAAAAATTAAATTTAATTAAAAGATTGGGATATTAAAAAATAATGAAAAATATTTTTAGAAATTTTATTGACATTTTGTGTTTCATCAATGAAACACATCTGGTGTCCTATATGTGCAGTGACATTTTCTTCCATTTATTCCTCAATGTCTCACTATTTTTCATTTTGTTTTCAAAGAAGTTTTATGTCACAGTGAAGTCACATACAGAATACAAGGGACTCTCATATACCCAGCAGACTTCCTTTTTCCTCCTTCCCATATTAATAACTCTTTGTATGTGGATGGTACATTTCTTATAACTGGTATACAAATAGTGAAACATAGCTACTAAATATGCTCAATTGTTTACATTATGGTTTACATTTTAGACCATACACTTTCATAAATTTTGATATTTAACATGGCGAGTGTCCATCATTGTAAGATCATGTAGATCCTTCATTTGCTCACTGAATACCCCCGATAAATCTATTCTACTCCTCCCTCCCTTTCCCTTCAGGGCCCAAGGCGAACCCCTGGCTTCACTCCTTGGCTTACAAAATTCATAGTTACATGCAACAACACAGAGGCTCTCGACACATAGGTTTGTCCTCCTCTATTAAGAACCATCCATGCTCTCAAGAGCAATTTGTGAACAAATCTGTCCTTCTGAGGATGCGAGTCCAACTCCTTCCCCCTCATTATGTGGGTCTCCACCCATTAATACAAAACATTATGACAATATGATCACCCACACACTCCCTAGAAGCCTGCTCCAGGTGCACCCTGTCCGAATGCCCCCCATCCAACACCCTGAACCAGTAACCCTTCCTTGTCATACTGTCATAAGAGCATTCCCGACTTTGTACTTTCAAACACATACCCACAAATCTCCAGTGTTCACCTGGTCCCTCTCCCAACCCTCCCTCCATTTCCCTGGACCTTCAAACTCACCCTCTTCAATCTACCCACCTGTCAAACCTGCACCATCCAAACCAATAATATCACAAACCTCCTGTCATATCCCATCAATACTCAACTACACACTTTCACTTTCACCTTACTATATATTACATCTGTATGGGTAGTGACTCAAAATCTTCTTCTCCCTTTCTCTTTCCTGTAAACCTGTCTTCCAGACAAAAGCTCTCAGAGTCTGTTCAATTTGCTTATTTCATATAAGGGAAGTCATGTATTGTTCATCCTTCAGTGCCTGGCTTGCTTCACTCAACATAAGGTCCTCAAGATGTATCCATGCTATCCCATGTGTTAGCACTATATTCCTTCTTACAGCTGAGTAATATTCCATTGTATGTATGTACCATATTTTGTTTATGCATTCATCTGTTGTTGGGCATTTGGGTTGATTCCAGCTTTTGGCAATAGTGAATAATGCCACTATGAACATTGGTGTGCTCATATCTGTACATGTCTTTGCTTTCAATTCTTCTGGGTATATAACCAACAGTGGAATTGCTGGATCATATGGCAGTTCTATAGTTGGTTTTTGAGGAACTGACAAACTGTCCATCACAGTGGCTGAGTCATTCTACATTCTCACCAGCCGTGGATGATGGTTCCCTTAACTCCACATTGTCTCCAAAACTTATAGGCCTCTATTTTTTTTAATAACCCCCTGTCTAATGGGTGTAAGAAGTTATTTCAATGTAGAGTTGATTTGCATTTCCCTAATATCTAGTGATGTTGAGCATCTTTTCATGTGCATTTTAGCCATTTGTATTTCTTCTTTGGAGAATTGCTTTTCAAATTGCTGCCCCATTTTTTAAATGAGTTGTTTGTCTTTTTATTTTCGAGGTGTAGGATTTTTTTTTTTTCAATTTTATTTTATTTTATATTTTACAATAATTTTTAAAATATATTTAGATTACATAAATGTTACACAAAAATTGTAGGGATTCCCATATGCCCCACCTCCCACTCCTCCCACAACCTCCCACATGAATATCCTTCATTAGTGTGGCACATCACTTGCAATAGATATACACATCTCGGCCTTTGCCACTAAGCATGGATCATAGTTCACATTATAGACCACACTCTCTCCCACACAGTTCTGCATTTTATATGCTGATGTAAAATGGCCTATATTTTCATTGCAATGTCACTCAGGATAATTCCCAAGTCCAGAAAAAGCCCCGTATTACAACTGCTTTTCCCTTTCCATGCCCCTACAGCACCCGGTGGCCACTGGCTCCACATTAATTTTGTAATTACTTCCATTGCTTGAATCACAATATGTCTATAACAGAATACCAGTAAGCCCACTCTAGTCCATAGCTCTTCCCCCAATCCTGAGGAGTCTGAGATGGTGATGTCCACTCCACCTCCAAGTGAGAGGGGGTTAATATCTCATGGATAAGATGGATGGGATTATCCTGCCTGCAGCTGCAAACTCTCTCCATTCCCTAGGATGGCTGTTGCCCATCATCATCTCCCCACCAAGTGTCCAGGGTGAGTCCATTGATCTGTGAAGTAGAAGTTGCAGCTCCACTGAGATTCTAGGCCCAGGTGGCACATGGACAGCCCAAAGACTCCAGTCTCTGGAAGGGCACCAACAAACTCTGGCACCACATAGGTTTAAATAGAAGGGACAGATATACCATGTGCAGGGAAGACATATTTGAGTCCAACTCTGTCACTGTCAGGAACAAAGATTCCAAAAAGTGCCCACTGATAAGGTGCAAAACTCTGGGGCTATCTGCCCTGACATAGGGCCTGGGTATCTCCAGAGCCCTCAGGAGCCCCTCTGTTTGGGGTGTATCCACACTGGAAACCTCTGAGGTCCTACTGAGATGTGCATAAGCGTTACCTCTGGGATCACCTCCCGACTCACTTTGAAGTCTCTTAGCCATATGAACGCATTTGTCTTTACCGTTTCCCCCTTTTATTTGAGGTATTTTTCCTGTTGTATTGCCCGTTGGCACTGAGAAGTAATTCCTCATTGCCAGGGATGCTCATCCCCAGGAGTCACATCCCATGCTGGGAGGAAGGCAATGCATTCATATGCTGAGTTTGGGTTAGATAGAGGCCACATTTGAGCTGCAAGGAGGCTGTCAGGTGGCAACCCATAGCCACCCTATAATAATAGGCTAAGTTTCAATTTCAAGAGCAAAGAATCATAAGGCTAGTCATCAATAACAAGAACCCATTAGAGGATCATCCTCTTTAGCCAGACACTGCCCCTGCACTTGGGGGACTGTTGCTACTTCCTGGGAGAATATGGCGGAGCTCTACAGGATGGGAATTTACTATTCTTTCATTTACTGAGTGGTTCTCCACCTATTGTGACATGCTCCATGAACACATGAACAAATTTATATACCTTTTGTGTTTGTCCAGGTGAACTTATCCCCATGCACCTCCCATCCCTGACACCCCCCACCAATGATCCTCTCCCACCCCAGTTGTAACCTTTCTGTTACCCAAAGCTTCTTTAAAGATGAAGCCAATACAATAGCTAAATAAAATTAATAGGAATGTGAAATAATAATGATGTTTAAATGTAAGAGATAAAATACATGGAAACTTAAAAATAAACTAAAAATAAAATAAAATTGAAGGATTCAGTTATTCAGAAAAGGAGAAAAAAAATTTTTTTAAATTAAAAAAAAAACTTTTTTTTACAATTTGCCTTTATTCCTGCAATATCTTGGGTCCAATCTGTAATGTGGGACATTCACCCTCTCACTCCCCAGAGTCTTGCTATTTTTAATTTAATTTTCAAAGAAGTTTTAGGTCACAGCAAAGTCACATACTGCATACAAGACACTTTCATATGCCAAACCTCCTCCTGTTTTCTTCACCCCATATTAAAACCTTTTTGTATGTGGATAGTAGCATTGTTATAACTGATATACAGATAGTGAAACATAGCTACTAAACATTGTCAATGGTTTACAATATGGTTTAGATTTTATATCGTACAGTTTTATAAATTTTGATGATATTTACAATTTCCTGTGTCCATCACTGTAAGGTAATTAAAAACATTTCCACTGACCACTAAATACCCCCATTTGATCTATTCTCTTTCTCTCTCCCCATTCCACTGGGGTCCATAATGACCCCCTAGCTTGACTCATTGGAGTACAAGATTCATAGTTACATGAAACAAGAGGTCATGACACACTGGTTTGTCCTCCAGTATTAGTAACTGCCCTTGCTCTTAAGAGATGCCCACCTGTCTATTTCTGCTCTCCTCTCAGTATCCTGGCTATTCAAAACCAACCTTCCCAATCTACCCACCTGTCAACCCTGTATCACCAAACCAAATATATTACCACCCTCCTGTCCTATTCCTTCAATACACAACTACACTCTATCACTTTACCATAGGTTACATCCATATGGGTGATGGCTCACAACTTTCTCTTTTCTTTCTCTTTCTTGTACACCTATCTTTCAGACAATAGTTCTCAGAGACTGCTCAATTTCCTTAATTCATATCAGTGAGATCATGTAATGTTCATCTTCAATGCCTGGCTTGCTTCACACAACATAATATCTTCCAGATTCATCCATGTTATCCCGTGTGTTATCAATTTATTACTTGCTACAGCTTAGCAATATTCTATTGTAAGTATGCTCGACATTTTGTTTATCCATTCATCTGTTGATGGTCATGTGGGTTGATTCCAACTTTTGGGAATAGCGAACAATGCCACTTAGCAGTGTTGTGTAGTTTTCTGTATATAAGTCTTTTACATCTTTAGTTAAATTTATTCCTAAGTATTTGATTCTTTTAGTTACTATTGTGAATGACATTTTTTTCTTGATTTCCTCCTCAGATTGCTCATTATTGGTGTACAGAAATGCTACTGATTTTTGAGCATTGATCTAATAGCTTGCGATGTTACTGAACTCCTTTATAAGTTTTGGAAACTTTGTTGTAGATTTCTCAGGGCATTATACATATAGGATCATGTCATCTGCAAATACTGAAATTTTTACTTCTTCTTCCCCAATTTGGATGCTTTTTATATCTTTTCCTGCCTCAGTGCTTGAGGAAGTACTTCAAAGACAATGTTAAATAGGAGTGGTGATAGAAGGCATCCTTGTCTAGTTCCTGATCTCAGAGGGAAGGCTTTTAGGATATCACCATTGAAGATGATGTCAGCATTGGGTTTTTTATAAATACCTTTTATCATGTTCAGAAAGTTTCCCTCTATTCTTATCTTTTGCAGTGTTTTTATCAGGAAAGGGTGCTGTATTTTGTCGAATGCTTTTTCTGCATCTATAGAGATGTTCATGTGATTTTTTTTCTTTCAATCTGCTTATGTGGTGTATTACATTGATTGATTTTCTTATGTTGAATCATCCCTGTATACCCTGGAAAAAACCCACTTGGTCATGGTGTATACTTCTTTGATATGTTGTTGAATGTGATTAGCAAGTATTTTGTTGAGGAATTTATCATATAGGTTCTTTAGAGAAATTGGTCTGTAATTTTCCTTTCTTGTGGTATCTTTGTTTGGCTTTGTTATTAGGGAAATGTTGGCATCATAGAATGAGTTAAGCAATGTTCTGTCTACTTCTATTTTTTAGAAGAACTTAAGCAGAATTGGTGTTAGCTCTTTACAAATGTTTGGTAGAATTCAAATGTGAAGCCATCTGGTACTGGGCTCTTCTTAGTTGGGAGGTTTTTGATACCTGATTACATCTTTCCTTGTAATTGGACTGTTGAGTTCATTAATTTCTTCTTTCATCAATGTAGGCTGTTTGTGAGTTTCTAGGAATTTATCCATTTCCTCTAAATTATCATTCTTGTTGGCATATAATTTTTCAAAGTATCCTCTTTATTTTGGTGGCATCAGTAGGGATATCCCTTTCTTCCTTCCTCATTTAGTGTATTTTTCACCTGCTCTCTCTTTTTTTAGTCTGGCTAAGGGTTTGTCAATTTTATTGATCTTCTCAAAGAACCAGCTTTTGGTTTTGGTTATATTTTCTAGTGTTTTCTTATTTTCTATTTTATTTATTTTTGTTCTAATTTTTGTAATTTCTTTCATTCTATGTCTTGGTTATAGTTTGTTGTTGTTTTTCCAGTTTCTCCTGGTGTGCAGTTAGGTCTTCAATTATAACTCTTTCTTCTTTTTTTATACGCATTTATGACTATGAATTTCCCTCTCAATACAGCATTGGCTGCATCCTATAGGTTTTGATATGTTGTGTTGTATTTTCATTTGATACGAGGTAGTTACTAATTTCTTTTGAGATTTCTCCCTTGACCCACTCTTTGTCTAAGAGTGTGTTGTTTAGCTTTCATATCTTTGTGACTAATCTGGTTCTCTGGCCCTTAGTGATTTCCAATTTCATTCCATTGTGGTCAGAGAAATCACTTTGTATAATCTCAATATTTCTGACTTCATTGAGAGTTGTTCTGTAGGCCATCATGTGGTCTGTTTTGGAGTATGATCCATATGCACTCAAGAAGAATGCATATCCCACTGTATTTGGGTGTAGCGTTCTGTATACGTCTTTTAGGTCCAGGTCCTCTAATGTATTATTAAAAGCCTTTTTTCTTCATAGTTTCTCTGTCTAGATTTTCTGTTTAATAGTGATAATGGTGTATTACAGTCCCCCACTACAAGTATAGAAGCATTTATTTCTCCACTTTGTTTTTCCAGTGTTTGCTTCATGTATTTTGAGGCACCTTGATTAGGTGCATAAATATTTATGATTGTTCAACATATCTTCTTGCAAGATTACCCCTTTTACTAATATATAGTGTCTATCTTTTGTCTTACAATAGCTTTGCATTTAATGTCTTTTTTGTCTGATATTAGGATAGCTAATCCTGCCCTTTTTTGGTTATTGTTTGCTTGTAAAATGTTTTCCAGCCATTCACTTTCAGCCTCCTTGAATCCCTGGGTCTAATGTGGGTTTCTTGTAGACAGCATATAGATGAATCATATTTCCTTATCCATTCTGCCAGTCTTTGTCTCTTGACTGGTGATTTTAATCCCATAACATTCAGTGTTATTACTCTCAATGAATTTCTTACATCAGCCATATTTTCTTTGGGTTTATGTATGTCATATATTGTTTTTATTTTTATTTTTTGTCTTTTTAGTTTTTCTTACACTGTCCTCCAACTCTCTCTCTCCTGTTTTTCCTTTCAACCTGTAAAACTTACTTTAGTATTTCTTGAAGTGCAGGTTTCTTATTGGCATATTCTCTTAATTTCTTTTTATCTGTGAATATTTTGAACTCTCCATCATT